>JXCR01013192.1:0-12789 GCA_002079205.1 Phalaenopsis hybrid cultivar | reverse complement strand
CATGCACTTTTAAGAGCTATGAAACATGGGAAGTTTATTTTTTGAAAGTTGTCCTTTTCAGATATCATTACCTTCAATTGAGTGGAAAGGCGTGTCTGGCGTAAACTTTGGCGCGATTAGAAATAAATAGTTTTCTAATATTGAGTTTGATTATACTTTTTAAAATGAGGAAGAAATGACATTCAGATTAAAATATAACTTTTATGATTTGATCATTACCCTATATGTCATTTGGAGAAGTCATTTGGCAAAAATATTAAGATGATTTCTTTCTCTAGCCATGGTGAGCACTTTTTGTTGGCTATGTTGTCACATNGGAAGAAATGACATTCAGATTAAAATATAACTTTTATGATTTGATCATTACCCTATATGTCATTTGGAGAAGACATTTGGCAAAAATATTAAGATGATTTCTTTCTCTAGCCATCGTGAGCACCTTTTGTTGGCTGTGTTGTCACAGCTCTTTAGAATACTCATTTCCTTCTCGGAAGGCACTCATTCTTTCAACAAAGCAAAGTAATATCCTAATGCCACTTCAGTATATACCAAGCCTCTTATTGATGAAAACCACATTTTTTTTAGAAGATTTATAATCAATTAAAAATATTAATTAAAAAATAGAATAAAAATATATTAAATTATATTTAAATGATGTTTTAATATATATAATAGGATTTAAACGAGTCGAACACGAACAATATGGGTATTGTTCACGTACTTTGGATTGCATGGCTAGGATTGTCAAAACGGCTCTTTGTTCATGTACAGTTTGTGTTCGACTCACTAAGCAAACGAGCTGAATACAACAATTTTTTTTGTGTTTGAAATATAAACGAGCCGAACACAAATAGTAATATTTTTTAACGAGCCGAACACGAGTTGTGCCTGAGCTTTCCCGTGTTTGGCTCATTTACTTGCCTAGTAAGAAGTGGAAGGAACTATTCCGGAAATTGAGATTTTGAGCAGAGTTTGAAGATACTTTGATTTTGAGTTACAAGATGAGTAGAACCTATAGGTTCTGCAAGCCAAGAAAAAAATAAATGGAGAGAGACGGGTCATGAGTCTTAAATTGTTTGTTCCGTAGGGCTATTTCCACTCTACACTCTTCCTTAATGTCTTTTTACAAGGTGTTATCTTTTGAAAAGTATAAATCTATTGCAAATAAATAGGCTAACAACAAGATTTTTAAGGTAGTTTTTTTTTAGAAGATTAGTGAAAATTTATAGGGGACACTTGTAATTAGTGTTCTAACTTTTCTCATGACTATTGAAATAGTTGGTACTCTAAAATTCTAATATTATGATGTCTACACTACGGATTAACTCTAGATTATATTTGTAACTTATGAGGGAGTTTGTTTTATATTTTTAAGATGATTTTGTATGCTAAAAAGCAAATAAGTTGAATGAGTTATTAAGGTAACTTTTACTTGATCACCTTTTTTACACAATCACTGCTTGAAACAATGATATTCTACCCTAATAATTTGCGGTTAAAGTGTTTCATGCTCAAGTTACATAAATGGAATTTGGTTTGATTTGACTTGATGGGAGATTCCTCACCATAAGACTCAACCTTCTCTGTGATTTTTTAGTATACCTAAATTGGTTTGATTTGATTATAACTAAATGGGAGATTATACCTTAGGCATTATGAAAGCATAATTTAGAGGTAGTGATCTCGTTATCTTGTTGCTTGAGCTCAGAAGATCATGCAAGTGGGTTGATGGATCGTTACATCCAATGTGCTTTTCAAGAATTTCCAATTAACACTTTTGATCAAATGATCGTTGAGAGCATCATGTCACCTCAGAATATTTGTAGGCACCATCAATGAATGATATGCTCTTTTTAAGATCGCAATTTTGACATTTTATTCATCATTCTCGTTATTTTTGTTAACCTTGTTACAGGCATGAATGTTGAGTTGCTTAATTAGACAAAGGTGACTATTTTAAGGCATACATAGGTCAAAATACTATCAATAAGTCAACTTGTATTGATCCAAAATTAGCCAAACAATTTTAGTCTTCGAGTGGGCTCTTCGTTATGGGTTCTCTAGTCTCATGAGAGGGGTTGATTGCCCATTATTAGTTGGGATACCTTGAGATGTCTAGATACGTCAATGACATTATCATGGTTGTCAATGATAATTTTTGGATGGAATCTTTATTGTTCAACAAATGGGTTAAAATTGTCGATGTATTGGCATACTTTATCTACTTCAATGACAGAAGGAAACAACAATAGTACGAGCAATCACAGTTTCTTCCTTTAATATGGGTATTGTTAGGAATTGATTGCTCATCTCTTTGGAATACTTGATGAATATGTGGGTGGCAAATGGAGAGAGTTTATCATGTAGGTGGAAATTATGAGCAAATCGAAGGTAATCAAATGCCCAATGAGTAAGAGACGAAATATATAGATTGCGGGAAAGAATGTTAGATGATTGATTGTTGGGAAGTGTCGTGATACAATAGTAGGCAGATAGGATTGTGTCTCTCTAGGAATAGTGAGCAGCAATTATATAAAACATGAGTGCTCACCACCACTGAGGATATTATTTTTACATTCAAAAACTATTTTGTTGGCAGGTATGTATTATGCAATTGATGAAGTCCATTTTTTTAACATGGTTCATGAAATTTGTTTGTGTATTTTAAAGTATTATTAGTGCGCACAACTAAGCAACAAATGGAAAGTTGAAACTTATTATTATTATTTTTTTATAAAACTTGCTAAAAATATGAACTTATGATTGAAATATTTCTAAATTGACTCAAATAATTTTTGAATAATAATCAATAATGTTGAAAATTAATGGAACATTAAATCAAAATAGAACTTGGGCCCCATATGTTGCTAACTCTAAAGTAAATTGATAATGACTGGTAATTAGGGTCATAAAAAAGCTCATTGTTCGTGAACAATTCGTCTTCGGCTCGTTAAGTTGCTCTTGTTTGAATCATTCGTAAAGTGGGCGAGCTGAACATGATCAATGTTTTAAGCCTTAATTATAAATGAGTTCACGAGCATCCCTATGTTCGATCGTGTTCTACTCATTTTAGCTTGAATACAACAATAACAACAATAAGCCTTTATCCCACTAATTGGGGTCGGCTACATGAATCCTTTTTCTCAATTGCATCCTTTTAAGTGTCATATTTTCATTTAATTTTAACAAATTAAAATATTTTTTTATACAATATGCCCAAGTCTTTTTAGGTCTATCTCTCTCTTTCTTACTATAAGTCGAATCTAAAACACCTACTCTCCTAATATGATCATTAAATAGTTGACGCTTAATATGATCAAACCATCTAAAACGACTCCCTCTAATCTTGTCCACCACTAGAGCTACACCAACCCTATCATGGATATATTCATTTCGTATTGTCTCAAAGTGTCAAGCCACTCATCCACATAGGCATTTTGATGTTAGCAACACTTAACTTTGTTTTATGCTTTTCTTTTAAAAGCCAACATTCTCCGCCATAGAGCATAGCAGGTTTCACCACCATCTTATAATATTTTCCTTTCAGTCTTGATATACTTTTTCATCACACAACTTGATGTATTCCACCACTTCAACCAATCAAGTTGAATTCTACTAATAACATCCCCATCTACATAACCATCAATTTGAACAATAAACTCGAGATATCTAAAACGATGACACCTTTTAATGATTTGATCACCCATAGTCACAACTCTGCCACTATATCTACTACTAAAATTACATTCCATGTATTTAATTTTTGATTTACTAAAATGAAACCCGTTAGTTTTCAATGTAGACCTTCATAATTCAAGTTTTTCCTGAACTCTTTCTCTAGTCATACAATAAGAAGGATATCATCAGCGAAAAACATACACCAAATGACATTCTCCTTTAAATTTCTAGTAAGAGCCTCCATAACAAAAGCAAAAAGATATGTGCTTAAAGCCGATCCCTGGTGTTCCAACTAAAATAGGAAAATACTTGATCAATTCTCCTTCTATTCGAACACAAGTAACAACTCTAGTCTACATATTTTTAATGACTTGAATATAAGTCATATCAATACCTTTCTTCTCTAGAACACTCCCGAGGACTTCTCTTTGAACCTTATCGCAAGCTTTTTCTAAATCAATAAAAATTATATGTAGATCCTCCTTATTCTCTCTGTACTTGTTTTAGGTCGAATAAATAAATAATTTATTTAGTATTTATGTATAATTTATTATATATATGTATATCTAGTTCTAAATCACCATAGCTTATGTGGTCATGCGATTATGTGCCTTTTATTGCGTAGCAAAGGTGCAGGTTCAAATCTAACACTATACATTTATTTTTCTAATTAATTTAAATAATCTAATTCGAGCTGAACATGTGCCAAACACGAACAAAAATATGTAAATCGTGTTGAACACAAACACACTGTTCACGAGCAATTTTGAACACAAGCCGATTTCAAACAAAATTAATTTTGAACCAACAGAACACAAGCCAAACCTGAGCTCACTCAAGCTCGTCTCGTTGAACATCACACAATAATGTTTATATAAGTCATGAGTAGAACATTCCAATATGGAAGGGTGGTGACAAATTCTTGAAGTTGATTAGGAAAATGGTCAATCAATTGTGCAACTGATCAGTTACGAGTAATACTTATAGTTTTATCTCCCTTACCAATCTTCTTCTAGCAAGATCTTCTAAGACACAATGTAGAGGATAAAAGGTTACAAAATTATTTAGCGAAGTTGTAAGAAAATGCATAGACAATAAATTTCCTGAAATTTGGGGAACATATATCATTACATTCAAGACAGATTTTGAGAATTTTGCATAATACCTTTTCCAAAAATATTGGATGGAGAACCAATGATGATAGTTGGCAAAGGAGACATGCGCGCCTGTAATGTCGGAAGTTGCTTTTGGATTTAATTTGAGCAATAGATTTAGTAAATTTAGAGCTTCAGGAATGGATGACCTAAGATTAAGAAAGGTCTTTGTTTGTTATGCAGTAAATCAATATTCATCTCGAGGCATAATAGTATTGATAGAATTAGACGAAAGCAATACTTAACAGTCATATGTGGTAGCAATGTTTGGTATTGTGGAGAAGAATTTAGTATGTCTAAGTCATGACACTATGAGAAAACCTGAGAATTGAGGAGAACTAAAATCTTGAAGATGAACATGTCAAGTCTTGACTTCTAATTTAGCAAGATTGCAAGAAGGGCTGGTTACAAGATTTGCACAGCTCTTATGTAACAAAGGTGTATGCTAGCAGAATATCAAGTCCTCTGTTCACTTTATACAGTAATGTGGGAGCAAATTTGCGGTCCTACCTACAGTGGTGCTACAGTAATACGGGCGTAAAAAGCGCAGGAGCAATTTCTGTCGTCTATACCGAACCGGTCTAGAATCGAAAGGGCAAACTGGTCTCCCACCAAATAGAATTCATTTCTTGAATAAATGATCAGAGAAGAGAAGAATTCAGTAAACGATAAAAAAAATAGAAAAAGATCATTGTTGTTAATGAAGCTGATTTTGTTTCTTGGAACTCACAATTTTTTTTCTTTATTTTCCAGTTTTATGTGGAGAATGGAGAACTTTCATGTCAAATGTACCAGCGTTCTGCAGATATGGGTCTTGGTGTACCATTCAACATTGCTTCATATTCACTTCTGACATGTATGATTGCTCAAGTTTGTGGTATGTCTCTTAGCAAACTCCTCAAATATAATCACTTTTTATTAATTTTATTAATTTTTAATTTTTTTTAAGTTGATAACTTTGTTAAATTGATTGCATTAAAAAGCATGTCATTCATTATATTTGAAAAATGATGTATTATTATGCTGGCTTAGTGGATTTATAAGTCTTGAGCATATTTTGTCCCCTGAATCCGACTCTAATACCATATAGATTGTTGGTCTTAAAACCTCTCTCTAATGTAAATATTATCATCTCTTCTCATCATACTCAGTAATGCTGAAGACAATTTTATGCACTATCGAAATGGCAGACATTGATTAAAAGTAAAGTAAATGTATAAAGTTTATTTTTGTTGAATTTTAATTCCTTAAAACTTTGTTTTGATTTTTTCAACGTGCAGATCTTGTTCCTGGGGATTTTATTCATGTCATTGGTGATGCTCATGTATACAATACTCATGTAAGGCCATTGCAAGAGCAGCTTCGGAGGCAACCTAAACCATTTCCGGTAAGCATATATATATATATATATATATTTATATATAACTTGGAATTTTATTGAAGTTTAATTTACTAATGTAGGTACTCTCACAGTTAAATCCATAGAATTAGTTGATATTATGTTCATATGAAGATAAATATCTTTTATATTCAAAAAACTAAATGGGTTGAAGAAAAGACTAAGGAGATTGATAGCTTAGGTTTTAAACTTTGGTATTCAGGTACGAGTCATACTAGAAATGATGTATGCAAAATTATAGATGTTAGTTTGAAAAGTGATGTTGTAAAAATAAATATAATTGGAGATATAATTATTGCCCTAAATATTGTTATTGATACCAAGATTTTTAATGCTTAAATGCTTATGCTCCTCAAGTAGGTTTAGATATAGGTTCAAAAGAAAATTCTGGAATGACCTAGAAGAATTAATACAAATGGTACCTCTTGAAGAAAAAAAAATTTATTGTAGATGATTTAAATGGACATGTTGGTAGAGTGATTGAAGATTTTAGAAATATTCATGATGGCTATGATTTTGGAGTAATTAAAGAAGAAAATAGAACTATTTTAAATTTTGCTTTAATGGAGTGATGACTATGGTTTTGTTGTTATTGTTGTTGTATGATTTTGTTATTGCTAATGTTTTATTTTAAAAAAGAGATTGACATATTATTACTTGTAAGAGTGGATCTAATAAAAACACAAATTGATTATTTTCTTATGAGAAAATGAGATCGTCAAGAGTGTAAATATTGTAAGATTATTCCAAGTGAAAATTTAAATATTTAACATCAATTTTAAGATGAAGAGTTGTAAGATAAAGAATACAAGAAAACGTTTATAAAGAATTATATGTGAACACCTAAAAGACAAATAACAATCTTTTTATATGAGTAAACTTCAAGATTTGGGATGTTCATGAAAAACTGAATTCTGTGTGGGATAAAGTAACAAACACTATTAAATAAGTGACAAAAAATGTACTTGGAGGGTCAAAAGGAAAAATTTTTATAAATAAAATAAGTTGGTAGAGGAATTATAATATGCAAGAAAATATAAAATATAACAAATTATAAAAATTTGTTTAAATGTAAAAACTTAGAGATCTGAAAAAAATATAAAATGGGGCAGTAGGGAGTCCAAAAGAACAAGCTGTGACTCTAAAAATATACTTTTAGTGATCTATATAATAAATTAGACACTAAAGAGAGTTGGAAATATATGTATAAATTAACCAAACAAAGAGAAAAAAGATTAATTCAATTAAAGCGTATTAAAGATGAAAATTAAAAAGTAATTTTTTTATAGGAAGATATTCAACATAGGTGGATGAGAGCTATTTTAATAAATAAAGTCGATCCAAAGGGGTTGATCGGCGGTCTTCGACCGTCAATCAATTTTTAAAAAAGAAAGAAAAAAAAGTTGATGTGTCATACTTCAAAATTCTGGGAGAGGGTAATTGAACATAAGACCTACAAAGATTTCTTATAATCAGTTTGGATTTATGTTGGATAGGTCTTGGAGCTATACCTGTATTGAGAGGTTTGATGGAGAAGTATAGAGAGAATAAGAAGGATTTACATATGATTTTTATTGATTTAAAATAAACTTACGATTAGGTTCCATGAGAAGTCCTTTGGAAAGTTCTAGAGAAGAAATGTTTTGATCCGACTTATATTCAGGTCATGTATATTATAGTTGTTACTTGTGTTCGAACAAAAGGAGGGTTGACCAAGTTTTTTCCTATTTCAGTTTGATTATATCAGAGATTTGCTTTAAGCCCATATCTTTTCACTTTAGTTATGGAAGCTCTTACGGACATTTACAGGTGGTTGCTTTTCGCTGATGATATTCTTCTTGTGGATTAGACGAGAAATAATAAGTTGAATTATGGAGGTCTACATTGGAGTCTAAAGGCCTTCATTTGAGTAATTTTTGTAATAGTAACTTTAGTGACAGAGTTGTAATTATGAGTGATCAAATCATTAAAAGGTATGATCGTTTTAGATATCTCGGGTGTATAGTTCAAAGTGATGGTGATATAAATGGGGATGTTATTAATAGAATTCAAGTTGGTTGGTTGAAGTGGAGGAATGCAGCAGGCCTATTGTGTGATAGAGAGGTACCGCTCAAACTGAAAGGAAAATTTTACAAGATGATGGTGAGACTTGCAATGCTTTATGACGCAAAATGTTGACATTTAAAAGAGAAACATAAAAGAAAGTTATGTGTTGCTGAGATGAGAATGCTTAAGTGGATGAATGACTTGACACTTAGAGACAAAATGCGAAATGAATATATCTGTGATAAGGTTGGTGTAGCTCTAGTGGCGGACAAGATTAGAGAGTCGTCTTAGATGGTTTGGTTACATTAAACGATGACCATCTACTGATCCTGTTAGGAGAATATATGTTTTATATTTGATTTGTGCTAAGGAAGGTAGAGTTAGACCTAAAAAGACTTGGGCTAATTGTATAAAAAATGATCCTAATCTATTAGAATTAAATGAAAATATGACAGAATAGGACATAATGGAGAATGAGGATTCATGTAGCTTACCCCTACTTGGTGGGATAAAGGCTTGTTGTTTTTATTGTTGTTAATTTACTGACATATTTAATGGGTTTTGAAATACAAACTCAGATTCTGAAGATAAATGCTGAGAAGAAGGATATTGATTCCTTCACTGCATCTGATTTCACTCTTGTTGGTTACGATCCTCATCAGAAGATAGAGATGGAAATGGCTGTGTAGAGCCCTCTCATTAAAACGGTATTACAAATTTAACCTCTTTCTCTTCTTTTTTTTGTTGACATTATTGAATTTCATTTATTTATTTATATATTACTATTATTTAAAATTATTTTAAAATATTTGACGCAGAATGCGCGAGGGTATTCAACAGAGTTAATTATCCTTCAGGAGAAGCAGAATATTAACAATGCTTCACCGTGTACTTCATCAGCATTTCATAAGTAGATTATTATGATAAATGCACTTTTGTTTTTTCTTTATTTATAATTTGGCTGCCAGCGAGTTTCATGCTGCCTTGTTATGTTGCTTTGTTGTGGGATTTTAAAAATTAAGAGAATTTCGCCTGCCTCTCCTATATTCGTCGTGGAATCAATTAATAGGGGATCATGAAAGAGAGAGGCAGTTTATTTTTCTGAATTTAATTCCTGTGAGACTTTGTTAATTATTTCAATAATGGGCATAGATCTTGTTCATTGAAAGTATATTAACGCCATTGGAGAAGAAAGATATTGATTCCTTCGTTGCTTATGATGCTCATCTGAAGATAGAGATGGAAACGGCCGTGTAGATAGAGCCTTCTCACAAGAAAAAAAGAGAGGTAAGATAGTCACGATAAAATAACTTTAAGGCACGAATTCATTTAGAATTAAAGATAAAAAAAAAAAATATATATAGTTGGAAATCATTATTTGCATAATTCCTGATTCAGCAACAAATGGGTAATTTTAACGGGCAGTGAAAGGAGAAAAAGGTATGGCCCCGGTTTGGTGAATGTGGATCAGTCCCTCTTTATGGAGATGGACTTGTACTCCTTCACCGTCCCTGTGATGGCATGTTCTACGGGCAGCCTCTCCATGCTAGATGCACCATAAAATCCATGGACTCCCTTCGTGCTCTTCAGGATATATTCTGCTTCCCGGGGACCAGATATAGGACCTGTAACCAAAATAGACTATTTTCAACCCCTTTACCATAACGTCTCTTATTTTACTACAATCCCATTAGCCTCAGTAAAAATACTTCAAAAAAATAAAGGAAGATTTACATAAATATCACTCGAATCATATGTATTTACATACCTAAGACCCATACTTCAATTATTATGCATGAAAAGTTGTATTTCACTTTTAAAAACAAGTTAATTATGTTATATGAAAACTTTGTGTGGTATAAATGCAACAAAGAAAAATTTAGGTGTTAGATATGTAAATACAAAGAAATTGGGTGGCATGTATATAAATGCCCCTCAATATTGAAACTTAAAACAATGGGAGGTGCAGCCAGGTGCATAATTAGAAGTTTACCTCCATGGCAAAGGGTGATAATATCAGGATTTACAGCAACTGCAGCATCTGCAATGGCTTGAACGCGGTGCACACTTTCCTCCAATGTAAGAGCAGTCTGCGCACCAATTGATCCAGCAGTGGTAAGGCCCATGTGTGCCACAATAATATTCGCACCAGCCTTAGCCATCCGAGAGGCTTCATCTTCATTGAAAGCATATGGAGTTGTTAAGAGGCCAATTCTATGAGCTTTGTTGATCATCTCAGTCTCCAATCTAGAGCAGAAAAATAAGAATGGCCATCTTATTGTGAGTCACATGTTAGAAATATTAATAGGAAGATTTACATGCATACCACTCAATTTCTATACATTTACATATCTAGCACCTAAACTTTAATTTTTACAGACACACCACTTTACCTATGCATGGGAAGGTGTAGCTCACTTTTTATGTGATAAGAAAAGGAGATAGTGGAGGCACCTACCCATAGCCCATTCCTGTCTCTTCCAGATTTTGGCGGAAGTTGCCATCGAATAGTCCAACGGTTGGAAAATTCTGAACCCCAGCGAATCCAGTCGCTTCTAGCTGCTTTAGGAAATTGTCCATTCGACGAAACGGATCAGTGGCACATACCCCAGCGAGAACTGGCACTCTCTTTACAACCTATGGAGGGCGTGGGCGTGGGATATTTGTGGAGAAAGAATAGTTAATTAGGTTCCTTCTTTTAAAATAAAATAATCCGGTTTAGGATGGATCACAATAACCATTAAATTTACTTCGATATGGGTGCAAAATAAATTTTGATATATGTTGCACGCATCTTAAAATAAATTCAATGATTTTAAAATGAAGCATTTACATACATACCACTCAATTCCTATGTACATATCTAACAATTAAATTTTTATTTTTACATTTATACCACCGAAAATTTCATCACATAAAAAAAATAAAGAAAAATAAAAACCAAATTTTCAGGCATAGAAAATGTGGCATGTATGTAAAAATGGAAATCTAGGTGCTAGATATGTACACACATAAGAATTAAGTGGTATATATGTAAAACTTCCGTTTAAAATTTAGGGAGATTTAAACACATACCACACAATTCTTATTTATGCACATATCAAACACCCAAAATTTGATATTTAGACTTAAAACAATTTGGTGTCATAAATAAAAATGTGTAATTTACTTCTACGAAGATGGTGATGGTGATATTTTTAATTTGATGTTAAAGATTTTAGTGTTCATGTAAATATGCATGTTTAACTATTAGATATGTAAATACATAAGAATTGTCTGGTATGTACCTAATAAAAAATTAGATAAAGATTTCCTGAGTTAAGTGTTTCTCGTATTTTAAAACCAAATTACACATCTATGGAATAGTTTAACAATGCCGAAAGTTTCTTCCTTTTATCATTCCTTATTATTTGATTCTGCAAAATTAAACTATTTCTACCATTGAAAGTAAGAGTAGTTAAATTAACTCACAGGCAACACTTCATTAGCCATGTCGAGTACAACAGCATTTGCATCGGCGAAAGGTAATAGCCCTGCCAAAGAACCTCTTCCGGCCATGCGGAATCGCCCGGAGTTGTATACCACAATCAGATCCACACCTCCAGCTTCTTCAAATTTTGCAGATATGCCCGTTCCAGCTCCGGCGCCAATAATGGGCACACTTTGATTTATCTGTTGCCTCAGTTGTTCTAATATAGCATGGGTCTTCCTCAAAGTTTCTGCGGAATGATAAGCAAACAATGCAGAGAATTTCATAACAAGAATTGTATGAGACTTCACCAAAAATCATAGACTGAAGACATAAAATGTTCATTAATGCTAGTTTATAATCACCGACCGAAACTTTATTAAAATGCTGTAAGAATATCCATGAACCAAATAATAAAAGAGGCCAGGAAGGGAGTTTAAGAGAGTCCGTGAAGAACCAAATTTGTTAATTTATCTGTTCCTTTCTGTGTTATTGACCTTCATTACAATTTGGATAAAGTGAAACAGGATAACATAGAGATACATGAAGGCGAGGTAACAGACACCACCGATGAGCTGTTTGAAGTGCACAAAAATTTTAGGAGAAGTGGAGATAAAAATTAAAAGAAACACGGGGTCTTCGAAAAGAAGAGAGAGAAAAGGGGAGGAAAAAGAAAGATAAACAGCAAATCCTAAAGTTGTGGATGCCAAGTCCTCAAGATAGAAACTTTAAGAGAATTTAGCTTATGAGTTCTACAATAAATAAAAGGAAGATTTGCAAACATACCACTCAGTTCTTATGTATTGCATATCTAACACCTCAACTTTAATTTTTATATACATCCATCCCACCTTATCTATGCATAAAAAAGTGTCTTTTACATTTTAAAAGTTGAAATGGTGGTATTAATATGAAACATTTTTATTTATTTTATTTTATTTTTTTTAAAGGCAATATGAAACATTTGGGTGGTATAAATGTAAAAAGTAAAGTTTAGGTGTTAGATATGTAAATACATAGGAATTGGGCGGTATGTACGTAAA
>JXCR01013186.1:0-13947 GCA_002079205.1 Phalaenopsis hybrid cultivar | reverse complement strand
CAGATTTCAGTTTTTAGGAAAGATTTTAAACTAGGATGAAGAATAAAAATCACATTTCAGTTTTAGGAAATGTTTTAAAGTAGGAAAGACCTAGAAAGAAAAGTAAGAAAAGAAAGAAAGAAAAAGGAAAGAAGGGTGAAAGGAAAGGAGGGAAGAGGGAGGGAAGAGGAAGGATGAAAACCCTCGTGTCAAATACACAAACCAAATTCCTATTATAAGTATGATGAAACTAAAATAACAGCATACGTTAAATATAACTGTTCATCATGTATTTATTTAAGTAACCTTAAGGGATGTTGCATTATAATTTTATATATTATGTTGTATAGTTCATTTCGTAGCATTAGGACTGTAATCTTATTCTAAATTAAAAAGAACAAGTAAATAAGTTAAATGTGTATACAAATGAGAAATTGTGGAGCAAGTACAAGTCCTTAATAATAATGATAAATTATGCATGTTGAAGCAAATTGAATTAGGGATTAAAGAGATCATATGATTAAAGAAAAATTCAAGTATGGTCAATATCAATGCCTTACAACCAATTACGAATATGAAATAAGTATTAAGCTAAAGGAGATGATGTCTAAAAATTAATTGATGGATAAATTGACTAAGCTTAAGGTCGGTAATCTCATTTCTAAATTAGAGTGGAGATTCTTATTTTTTAAACAAAATGCTTTTAATGCATGTTTATAATTCATGTTCTTCTATAAAGACAAGAATGTTACAAATTGTATCACATAGTTAACAATTTATTTCTCTGAAAGAAAAATGCTCCTTTCATATTATCATGAATGATGTTTAAGTCTCTATGATATGCTTTGATTGACTAAGAAAAGCATATAATATTTTTATGCAATGTTTCTTATATATAGAGATAGCATGTAGGAAAAAGGCAAGAATTAATATATAAGAATGTTTGCATGTACATGTTAAAAGATGATGCCACCATCTTATAATACTAATAAGGATGCTAATATGCATGCATGTTGATGACTTCAACATTTCTTTCCACTGTACACAGCCGTAGTGTATGAGCTATGCCCCATTGTGCCAATAGAGAATGTATAGAATAGTGGTTCGTGAGGCGTCTTTTCACTACAGATGATAATAAATTTATGGGCTTTGTTTCGTTGTGCTGACGGGGGATATATGAACCAATAATGAGTTCACTTTCTGTTAGACGGTACTCAAGAAATGGATGCATTAACTATATACTAAAGGATAAGCTAAGCTGAATACCATGATCCATTTTCTACTCTTAAATCTAATAATTAAGCAATATTTATGATAATATTATTATTGAAAGCACCATGTTCTATAATTACTATAAAACTTAAAATCGATAACTAAAATGCATATGATTATCTTTTCTCTTGAGTTATTAACTTGTCATACTTTAGAATTGTAATTAATGAAAGCACCATGATCTATTTTTTCCCTAAGTTTATGAGCATCTTCAAGTAGGAAAGTAAATTATTATTTAGGGATTTTTTAGTGGTGTTGACCTCATTTCTGAATGAGGTCTCTTTTTTGTCTCTCCTTAGAAGCCTAGGGTCTAGCTTTAGGCTTCCCCTGTTTGACTCTCTTAGAAGACTAGTACGGAACCCACACCATTTAGAAAATTCGAGTCACCTCGTCGCTCCTTCAAGTTTCGCATGGGCGGTCCCGAATCCTCGACGTTCTGTTAAGTTGATTAAGAACGACACATGAAACTCGAGTCAAGTTCCTACATTAATAGGAGCAGCCGCTAGGGAACCCTTTGTGACCCGAACGCTCGATAACGCCGCATTTTGCGTACTCATTGCGCCGCACACGACTTTGACTTGATTTAACTCGTCCGCCGACAAACTCGCCCGTACGACCCCGAATGACGAAACGGACAGCGTCGACGTGTCCGGAACGACGAATTTAGCTAGGAATGACACCCATATTGCTGTGGTTCCACACTCGCGCAAACTGCACGGATATCGATGCACCCTTTTTTTTAGCTGTGCGCGGGCCCGGGCTCAACTCAGGTCCGACTCGGGTTTGATTCAGGCTGGACTCGGGCTGAACATGGGCTAGGCACCAGCTCACCTGAATTTGAAATTCAAATTTTAAAATTCAAATGAATTATTTAATTTGTCTTAATTAAGATTAATTCAGGTGTTAAGACCTTCCATTTAATCCTCCCCTCCATTTGGAAACCATTTATTTCCTGTCCCTGCATTTGGAAATCATTTATTTTTCCCCCGCCCAATCGGTTCCAGAGTAACGGCTCCCGCTCCAATTCTAAAAGGAAGGAGCGTCTTCTTCCTCTGCTATTCGACTTAATTCACTTCTCCCGAGTTCTTCGCCCGGTTCGCTCTCGCTCAGCTTTTCTCTTCCTGTCGCGTTTCCGCTCAGGAAGCTCGCCCGCTCACCTCCTCCCTACGCCAAAGATCCCTGCTCGCACTCCCCGCCTCCTCCCTCTCGTGCGCGACAGACGAGCCGCTCGATCCCGCTTCCCGCTCGAGTGCCCGCCTCCCGCACGATCCTCCGCTCCTCCCTCTCGAACACGACAGAAAGCCGCTCGATTCGTCTCCCTCACCGAAGCCCTAGCTCCTCTTCTGCAAACGGATCCGTCGCTCCTCCTTGAAGCACCTCTCCGCAACTCCCTCGCTGGTCTCCTTGCGCTCGTGATTCATCGGTCTCTCTTCCTCGTTCGGCTGAGGCTGCTCGTATCCTCCTCACACAGCTACAACTCCTTTCGATTTGTCAGGTATTTTATTTATTTATTTTTTATTCTCTTGTCTTTCTGTTCTTTCTTAAAGGCTTCTTGATCTTATTAAAATTTAGTTGTGTGTTTATGTGATGGAATTGTGAAGTTTTCCAGTGGGATGCTTTCCTTGACTTTGGCGGGATTCAGATTCCTCCAAATGGATGGGATTAAGGGAAGCATACAGTTATTAGAGATGAATGATGTTTGATTTCATTTACATTTCTTGATCATGGATGTTCTTGATCTTTAAAATTGAATTTCATGCGAAACTTTATCTGTAAAATCGAATTTCATGTGAAACACAGTTACTTGCTCCATTGTTTTTAAAGAAACTTCTCAATAAAAAAAAAAGTCTTCGACCATCTTTATCTCTTTATTTCATTCATAGAAATCAAGATTGACGTTTTGTCATCCACTTGGAACCTTGCATAATGGAAATTGCCTGTACTCGATTCTATTTGGTTTTCAACGTTATCATTAGTAATTGTTGGTGTTATCCTTAACAGTGATTGACTTCTTTAAACTGATCTAAGGCCTCATAGCTTGACGGAATTATTTTCAGCTATTTAAAATATATGTTATTTGTTTTTTAGGTGATTTAGAACACATGTTTTGAGGTGATTTGGAGGATTTTTCGCTGCAGTTTTCTGGGAGTCTTTTAATGTACCGTTTCGGGATGGTTTATCATTGTTTTGGAGGATGTTGTGTTCCATTTAAATGCTGTTTGAGATTGCCAATCACTGTAGGAGTGTTGCAAGGTGCTGAATTTAATGATTTGGAGTGCCATAAGTGCTGTAGGAGTGCTGCGATGTGCTGAAATTGATAGTTTCTGTGCCATAAGTGTTGTAGGAGTGATGCGAGGTGCTAAAATTAATAATTTGTGCCATAAGTGCTGTAGGAGTGCTGCGAGGTGCTGAATTTAATGATTTGGAGTGTCATAAGTGTTGTAGGAGTGCTGCGAGGTGCTGAAATTAATAGTTTATGTGCCATAAGTGCTGTAGGAGTGCTGCGAGGTGCTGAATTTAATGATTTTGAGTGCTAGTTGTTGCCCAGTGTCGTAGGAGCGCTGTTGGAGCCTTAGGAGTGCTGTTGGAAGCTTAGAAAAGCCATGGGAGTGTCCTAGGAGCGCTGTTGGAGCCCTAGGAGTGCTGTTGGAAGCTTAGAAAGCCTTGGAAGTGCTGCTTGGGCTTTAGATTTGTCGTTTGGGAGCTGTTTGAGATAAAAGACTGATGCCCATTGCTAATTAAGGGTGTTAGGGGTGTTTGGAAGTTGTAGAGGGTCGTAGGATCGTCGTACAAGCCTGCTAGTTGCTGCCTCGAGCTGTAAGAACTGTAGGACCGTTGTCCAGTGCTTCTATTTGCTGCCAAATTTCGTACGAAAACACCTAGTAGTTGTCCACCACCAATTTGGGTTCGTAGGAAGCCACCTAGTAGCTGTCCATCTAGCTGTTGTCCACCTCTGTTCGGGTTCGTAGGAAACCACATAAGTGTTGCCCATTGCTGTTTGGGTTCATAGAAACTCATGCAGGCGTCATTCGAAATTCCTAGTTGTTGTCCGGAGTCGTAGGATCATCGTACACATTTGCTAGTTGCTTGCTGAAGTTGTAGGAGGTTGTAGGATCACCATACTAGCTCGCTAGTTGCAGTAAGGAGTTGTAGGAGACCGTAGGATCACCCCTTTTGGGAATTCCTAACTGTTACTACTTGTTCTACTGTTTATTTTTTTTTCTTTTCTTTGCAATTTATTTAAAATCCCTGCAAATTATATTGTGCTTTGTGAGTTAAACATGCAATAGAAATAGCAACAGCAGATACGTCACGTACGCAGATACATTTTATTTGTTGTTGTTCCTTTCTTTTATTGAAATTACTCTTGCTCTAACACATTATGCAAGTACTGAATACGATTTCACTTTCAAAACAAAACTTTTTTTTTTAAATTAAACAACATTTTTCAAAAAAAAAAAAAACATAATACGTTTTTTCGAACTTACGGGAGTCCCTCGGAGGAGGTAACCCACGGTTGCTAACGAGATCTCCCCGGTTTAAATGAGTTTCACAACTCGTTTAAACTAATTAAGTTCAAAAGAAAATAGTGATGCCGGAAGAAGGGAACCGTGGGATCCTAACCAGTGTCGCTCTAATCAACTTGAACCCCCCCATTAACAACCAAACTGAGACATTGAAACACACCAGGTAAAACTGTTTGAACTTTAGACTTTAGGACTGTTACTGCAACGAGGAGCTCGGAGCAACTTCGTGGGCAGCACGGCAAGGAGTTTGGAGCGGACTACAAGTAGAGGAGGTCGCCGTTCTACAACAGCAAAACGAGTCTACACCAACTAAATTTTCCTAGTGTAAACAACTTGTAGGATTTTGAGGTAGCTCTCCTAGAGCGACGTAAAACCTCACCCTCTTTTAGGCCCCATGTTGTGCAGCGTAAATCCTAACTCGCCTTAGGTTCCGAGATTGTTATCTAAAGTGACGTAAAACCTCTTATCTCGCGGGCTATTTGCATAATCAGTTATTATGCAGGTATAAGTTCCAACTAATAAAATTGACAGGATTTATCATTTAAATAAAATCCTCTAAAACACAGCCACACAGTAGGATAGTTTGGGAGGTCACTGAGGATTCCCTTCTGGATCTGTGACATCCCGTACCTTTTACTTCCTTTGGACTCCTGAAAAGATTGTTCTTACTTGAGTCATTCCCACTTGTTTTTCCACGTCCTACCTTGAAAACCTGAAGTTTGAATTTTTGAAGACTAGAACCACTAATCATTATCGAGAGTTTTCTCAAGTGATTCCCGTCACTTGGGATGTAATTAATTATAGGAGCTTGCCTCTATAGGGAACTTGGAACCCAAATAAAATAAACCCTATTTAATTTTTGTATTAAATAGAGGAATTTGTCGGTCAAATATAAAAAGTTCGCAGACCAAATGGATGTCACAAACCTCGTAGTTTGTATGATTGGATCCACCGCCGTGGGGTACACTTATCTTTCGAGAAGGTGTATCATTTGTGGTACCGGGCACGATTATACAAATTTATTGGGCAAATGAGATCCAGTCGGTCTCATTTTTCAAAATTAAAATACACTATTTTCATAAAATTATATACCTTTTAGGTTAAATTAAATAATCTACTTTTCAAAACTATAAAAATACATTTCAAAATTTTTCACATAAATCTAATCAAAAAGTTGACCGACAGGTGGGTGAATTTGTAAAATAAAAGAAATGCGAGATTTTTAAAACTATGATGTTTGGTTGGATGAAAACGGAATGTAGTATAAGTTTTTTTTATAAATTTGAAATCACCCTAAAGTTCAAAATGGTGTATTTGAAATCTGTAATGTTTGAGTAATTTTCAAATACATTACAAATTTCAATCCTTGTCGCCCCCACCAGCAGCTAACGCCACCTCTTGCCACTGGCCACTGCACATCCCTTGTCGCCATAAATTTTCAAATGCATTGCAAATTGTAAACCTTGTCACCAACCCTTGCTATTACTAGCCCCTGCTATTACTAGCCGCCTACCGTTGAATCTGCTTTCCCCCCACCCTCGGGGCGCCAACATTGTCGCCATCTACTACCTCCCATCTGCCACCCACCCCTAGTCAATTGTCACATATCAACCGTCGACTCCAACATGCCACCCATCATCAATCGATGCCCCACGCAGCCAACCGCCACCATCGGTTGTTGCACGTCGCCACCAGAAATTGCATTTTACATTAATTTTATTTTTCAAACCAAACAAAAAATATAAACTCTTGTATTTATTTTACATCGAACTAAACAACTCTAAAATATTCCAAATGCATTACATTTAAATTACACCGACTTTTTTACAATACATTTTTTTCAACAAACCAAATAACCCCTTAGTGATAGAAAAAATTAGCTTAAAGTTATTATATTCTATGTAAAAAATAAGCCAAGCTTAAAATTCTCATCCGACCATCTGTTTCCACAACAATACATCCAAAATATTGGACCAAGTTAGGAAAAAAACTATCATTCATTCCATCACACATTTAATTCAATTAAAGAATTTTGATTTTTCCTTTATTCTCATTTTGTGTTTATAGCACCTGAATGCTATTCATGCTTCTATGGTAAAATAGGACAACTATTATTTTATATCGTCCAACAAGAAGTTCCCCTAGAAATGCCTCACAACCATAAAAAAAAATCATATAAGTAGCAACGATCTTTTAATTTAATACTTCAATTTTTAAAATTGATTAAGAGTTCAAATTATTTCATAAATGATGTTTTCATAACTTTAAATGTTATCATAAAATCAAATATAACTTCTTCAATACCAAAGCATACTAACTAAAGTGGAATAGCTCCTTAACAACAAGGATAGAGGTCGAGCTCGAGTATGTCTTATAATCTTTAAAATTTAATATTTGCTAGGTCATTACGTGCATCCAACTTTTATCAAGCATTGTACTCTTCTAATTTGTAACAAGCCTTGTGCCTGTTTGTTTATGAATAGCTATATGCTCTAACTTTAATTAATAAAATATCAGATATAGATTTCTATCGTTTAATAAAAGAAAAAATTAAACTTCTTATATCACATTCTTCCACATATTTCATTTACACAATGAAATAACTCAAAGCACAATCCACTTAAATTTATATATTCATTTAAAATCATCACAAGTAATTAAAATCTTCCTCAAGCATAAATTATAATAGTTCATTCATCCTAAAAAAAAAATTACTACATAGCATGACATACTAAAAGCTATATTTTTGTTTTACTTGTCATTAATAATATCATCTCCTCTTTGAGTAAATACTATATTGATTCATTTATCTTTTACTGAAATTATTCCTCCTTTCTATCATTTAATTCAGCTTGACAAGAATAACCCTAACTATGTTTACCATATCATAATTAAAAAATTAACTTATTACTAACTACTGACACCTCAATAATGTTATCTTTTAAGTCTCCATCTAATACCATGTCTAATCATTCAAAATGTTAACCTTCAACAATAAATAATGGCTTGTAACTTTCCCCAATATCTGAGAGATTGTTTGATTTATTTATTAATGCTCTTCACAGCGGAAAACATAAAATGGAAAATTTCTCGAAAAGGAACCAAAATAAGTGAATGATCAAAGGAGGAATAGTATTTATCTTTATATAACATTGATTTTCCACCTTTCTAACTAATTTCTTGATAGCATAGATACACATTCTTCTGCTAATTATCATGCCAATGAATTCTTTGGCCTCCCATTAATTCTTTGGCCTCTCCAATCACCCCAAAATTTCATATTGCAAACTAAATAATTGTTTTAGACCTAATCAATAATTGTCCACTTATTGCAGTGATTGAGTTAAATTATGTTGAGCCACTTGTGGATGATGACCAAGCCAATACTTAGTTCTCAAATAATCAGATTATGCAATGGCTCTATACTTTCAGATCATGTTTACCAAACCTAGGCCTACTTCTCAACACATTAGGAATAGGTCCTAGAGAATCAGCTCCAAGTAACATCATAAAACTTCCAATCATTAAAATTGGATTCATTTCAAAAATATTGGAATAAGTTTTATAATGGATAGCTGCTAATATCAATCCTTAACTTATGACATTTGATCTCGAGTCAAATAATGATGGTTTTAATGGATTACCTTCTTACCCTAAATGATTATATAGTTTAAGTACATGGAAATCAAAGAGCAATTCTCAAGCTTCTTTCTAACATACAAAAAAAAGGTGCATCATGAGAGATTAAGATCATTGTAATTTTATCATTCTTTGCAAAAAATTAGATATTACCCAAAACATTCTGAAAAAGCACGTAGGTAGTTAAAAGGAATTCTTTTTTCTTGCTTGTGAAAGTACTAAATCATGAATAAAAGAACAGTGATCTCATAACTTTTTTGTTGCCTATATCTTCTTCCTATTAAATATTGCATCACTCAACATTAGGCATACAAAATACGATTAAAGCAGCATTGTTTAGGAAAAATAAGTATGATAGAGTATTTTATTTTAATCTATACCATCTTAGGACCTCGTGAGATATGATAACATCCATGTATATATTTCAACAATTATATAAAAAAAATTCAAGGTACTACAATTCAATGTATGAAGCATTGTTAACACAAACTCACAACGCATAAGGAAAGAAGCTATTGATGTTCTCATGCCAATTTACTAGTTATCAATCAAACTGTCTATGTCCAACAAGTTCAACTGTAAACTAGTCATACAATACGTCTCTTATTAAATCTATTTCACAATAAACTGGCTAGAACCAGGCCGATGAAGTGGCAAATAGTTTCATATTTTATTGAACCATCCAATTCATATTTTGAACTAATAATAACAATTAGTTTTAAATTTATATGCTAAAATAGAGGGTCTGTTTGTGACAACTGCAAATGCTTGAAGATGCAGCTGCGAAGCAACAACACAAGAAATTATTGTGTAAAAAACTGAGATGTCTATTACAAATTTATTTTATTTTCAAAAAGTTAGATCACAACTTTCTAATAGTCGTTGCAAGGTCAGGTTGCAAAACGCAATTTTTCACCATAATTTTTTGAAAAAGCGGCAAGATACAATTTTGTCAAACAACTGAAAGTGTGATACGACATTGTACCACTACCCAAAACACAACTTTAATATTTTTTTTTAAATAAGCATATGATTCATAGGCTTAATTATCCTAATACTTAATCGTATCCCTCAAAATCCCAACTCATTCACTTGCAGCAATCGACTTCCATAACTTTTACATTCAACCTTGCTTTTCCATCTACCATTCTCTAGCCATTCTCCTTTGTTGGTCATTTGCTTTCTCCCTCGACGATGATTTTCCGGCTTTGGCTTGTTCACTTTCTCTTGCCTTGTATAAAATTAATATTTTAAGAAATATTTATGTTCCTTTTTTTAAACATATTTGCATTATTATATACATCATTTAAGCAATATTTAAATCATTTTGATATGCTATATTTCATCCAATTCAACTCTATGTGAACCTTTGAACCTTAAACATGTCCTTTCAGTTCCATGTTCGGTCAAACTTTCAAAATCTTGTTAAGTTCCAGGCTTACCTAATTCATGCCCATGTTGAATTAAACTTCCTTTTGTGTGCTACAAAGTGAACATGTGTAATATTGTTGCTATAAACAAACTTAATATAAAGCACAATGCTTCTACCACACAAGTCAAAGCACAACCATCATGTACCTAAAGTGCATTCGAGGCAATTACAAATTGCTTCATTAATTACAAAATCAAGTAAAATATACGTAATCAATTGCATGAAAAAGTACAATTCTATTAATTTTACTATATTTTGAAATGACGCAATTAGATATTGAAGAATTTTCTTTTTGTGAGGTAAGACATAAATTTCAAAGTGCTTTAAAGCATACAAGCCTCAAAATTAAATCAATAAATCAACTAAAAATGTATAAAATAACGCATTTGAACTTATAAGCCCATGATAACAAACATTGTACAAAATTGAGCTCAAGTTTTTTCACAATAAAGCATTCATCATAAAAAATCATACAAGCAGTAAACAATAAGCAAGAAAATTATTATAAACAAGTTAAAATAAATAAATAAATATAAAATAAACAAATAAATATATCCTACAATAAACTAGTTATGATTTAGAACTTTATATTAAAAAATCTCTCCTAAAGCCATCAGTTGGAGGATATTCATTAGAATCATCAATGTACTTGATTGCTTTTTTGCCTCTCTCTCATCATCTCACTCGTATCAGCATACTTCATCGTCTTCTCATATAAATCAAAAACCTCCCTCATCCTCACTTGCATCAACACGCAAATTGGGTTTTAGGTTGTCAAATAAAAAAATTCCAATACCTCCTAACCTTGAAATTGAGGCTGCACACCTCATACAAATAAGGTGCATACCTCGTTCATGAACAATGAGATAAAGCCACAAGGTGCCTTGTATATGCCTTACTCAACCGCAAGCCTCAAGGCACATCAAAATCAAACTCAACATTGATTTTACTTTTGCAACATACAGTTTTTTAATAGAATGACTTTTTCTAACCTCCATTAGACACTTGATCAGCGTTGGAAACAAGAATACTAACAGCATTAGCATCTGCAGGAATATTGTGGTTTCTCTTCAAGACAACCTCAACTAGTCCGGATGAACTTTCTTTAAACTTCCCAAGCAATGAAGCCAGCTTCTTTAGTTGTTCACCTCTTGAATCAATTGCATTATGAAATCTATGGCTTATACCTACTACGGATGTTTGAACAGAACCAAGATATCTTTTTGAAGTTGAATGTTTTGAAAGCGCAACGTGCTCAAGCTGCTTTAAGCACAAAGAATGGAACAATCCCTATCAACAAAAAGATGTAAAATGGAAAAAAAAAAATGAACAAATACTAGGAAGAAAGCAAAATCAGGCAGGAAATGTTCTTCAAACATGAAAGTTGGGTATAAGGCTGTGAAATTGAAAAAAAAAATTTGCATATGTTTTGAAATTTATTATTTCAAGTTTACATTTGACATAAGAAAAAATATATAATTGATTAAAATAAGGATAAATAGGCTAAGAGAAAATTGGGAAAAAATTCCCTATCTTTTTTACCCTGATGAAATAAGAGAAAATATTTTAAGTTAGACATGCATGACTCAATTTCATTCTTTGTACATAATCAAATAAATTAAAATTAGCCTCTCTAATTAATAAAAACAATATGCACTCCAGCTTAGAGCACCATTTCAGGAGTATGCTAAAGTGGGCAATTCGAGCTCGAGCTCGAGCTTTATTCTACGACTTTGGGCACAAAATCAACATCATCTAAATCATGGTGGATATGTTGTGCTGGGGCGGAGTATGTTCACTAATGACTTGATTTTGTACTTTCAAAGCTTGCATTTTGTCATTTAATTCTTGCATTAGAACTCAACTATCCTAGATAAGTATATATACCATTTTACACTGAAGATACAGTATGATATGCATTGTTATAACATAATAATTTGACCGTAACACTACTTAAAAATACACATTTAATCATATATATCTTACAGGTTGGAAGAAATCAATTCCGGAAGAATTGGTATATAGTGCATGCATTCCAGGTATGGAAGCAATTAGATAAGCAGCAGCACCTCCAAAGTCATATCCGGCCAAATCATTGATCCAATGTGCTTGGCTAGGAACATCAGTGATAAGAGATGCTACAAAACCAACTAACTGAGCGGCAAAATCAGATTTCAGATCTTTGATTGTAGCAAAAAGAGGTGAATAATCAGGAGCATCTCTACGAGGAAAGTCTTGCCACCAAACTGTATTTGTGATATGATTCCACTGCCAGAGTAAAGCAAGTAAGTCCTGAATTTTCAGATGAACTAGAAGATGCAAAACCTTTATTTCTGTATTGGAATTGTATTTTTCCATGGAATATATCATCCAAAGAATCAAGAGAACAATATTTCTTTACCGGAAATGCCAATATCATGTAGAAAGCACATATGACAATGCTAACCAGCTAATAAAGAGCTGTACGTGAAGTTGCACTCCATAGCAAATTTCATTTTTTCTACATATGATAAGAATATGATTTGTAAAATAACATTAATATTACTAATTCTGTATTAATATGAAAGGAACTTCATTTTGTATTACTAATTCTGATTTAAGGGAGAGGCTTCCTCATTTGGGAGTTTTATTTAAAGTATGACAAGTCATATTGGAAGTAAAGTTATGACAAGGATTAAGGAACTTTTCTTTTGGATTCTTTTGGCCATTGCCTGTAAGGGCACGCAATGTTGCACTTACCAATAAGTGTTAACAAATTCTATCTTTGGTGCTGCACATAAGTTTTCTAAGATTGCAAATTTGACACTATTTAGTAAGTGGTTGATACATCACTTTTGTGAGAGTATTCTTTGAGGTTAAGGTTTCGTTTGCCGCAGCTTATTCTACCTATTTATGTTCATAAAATTTATTTTCCAGCACAATTTCTATCAAGTTTTCCCAATAACAATTATTCTGAGACAATTTTGGAAAAACATCAAAAAGTTATCATCCAAACATAATCTTCTTTTTGTTGGCTACTTTTTCTGCAACAAACACATTAAAAAGCTGTCTCAACTGAAGCCTAAAACTCCATAGACATTCAAATACTACTGTATCTAATAGAGTTGTGATATTCATTAGCTATTTGTAAGAAACTGCTCCAAAGACAATGGACGCCAAACTTAAATTGTTACTACTTATCCTCCACAAGCTAAAGCTTAAAACAAGTATGGGAGAATTAACACTTCGTCTGGAAGAAGATCATGAAAAAAGTTAGAATTTGGTACTCACTATGATTAAAATTGCATAAAACAAGTAACAATAGGTTTACCGCAGTGGGTTCATTTCAATTTATTAGTAGTTAAGCCTGAGAAACCTGTCAATCTAGTCAAGTTAGCACATGAATCAAGGCCTAATAATCGTGCAATCATTTGTTCGGTTTAGGCATGATCTACATGAAAACTGTTTATTGTTGTGAACTACAATTTATAAAAATTCTGTGAATTTAAATAGGGGGGTATCAGGAACATGAGGAAGATATGTAGATCATTGACAGACAAATTTACTCAACACCTAAGGGAACTCTTATAATCCTGGCTACAACGATATCCACTCTTCTGAGAAACTGGATTCAATGCATTGTTCAATTTGGCTACTTTGATTTCACGCCACAAGAAAACAAATTTCATGAGCATTCCTTTATTTCCAAGCCTTATCATTAAAACCTGCATGCTAAAGCATTATTGACAGCTGTAGGAGCTACAGCTCAGGGAAATCCTTTTATGAGAAGAACTATAGATGGAAGTTTTCAAAATGGGTTGATAGGGTAGACCTTCATTTGACAACTAGTTAGTCGTTAGTGAAGAAGCTTCAAAAACGCAATATCAGGTGCTCAAGAAGTCCTGGTAGAGTCATTCGTCCAGTCAATCTTTAGTGAGGTATTTTGTACATTTTCTTTAAACTAAATATTTTGAGCATGCTATTAGTGCTAAGGTTTAACAGAAAATTCATAAATTTAAATCGCATGGTAAAAACTATATGTTGTAGGCTTCAACAGTGTATATCACGCATTCAACTGAGAATGAATCATACATTTCATTGAGAAAACGTATGTGTTCT
>JXCR01013180.1:0-13196 GCA_002079205.1 Phalaenopsis hybrid cultivar | reverse complement strand
TCTTAAAAACTTTAAGACTAACAATCACAATAAATATAAAGCACAAAAAGAAAAACAACACAAATGATATTTGTATGTGGTTCGGGCCCTTGCCTACGTCTGCGTCTAGGCCATCTCGGCTAGGATCCTCTGCTAAAAAAAAATTTTATTCTCCCTAGTGAGCTAAAAAATACTTACAAAAATACATTTGTTAGTATCTTTCTTCCTTGAATAAGTAATACAAGCTCAATTATTTTCCTCCAACTAACAAGTACTCCTCACACATCAAATCTTATACTTTCCACAGGCTCAGTACAAAACCCTTACAACTCAACAGAAAAGAAAAAGAAAATTCAAAAGACTTGCACTCACAAAAATAATAACTCATTGATCACATAACTTCTCACACAAAACAAATCAATCAAGGGTATCACAAAAAAATGATTTGATCAAAATATTTAGAAAGATGAAATACAAGAGATACTAAATGATGATTATAATTTATTTCAACAACCTCAACTAAACCACCAACGTTAGTTTGGATGATGTTGGTTGATAGTCTGACATAAGTTAGGGTTGATAACCACAACATCAGTTTGTCTTTTGATAGTTCTGTCCAAAATACAGGTCAATTTCTACAATTCTACTATTTGCCTGGATTACCAGTAGGCTCACTTAAGGACTAAACCTTCTACCCCAACCTAAACAACTTCAACTTAATTTTCTTTCTATAGAATACTTGGTTGTGTTGATTTATTCTAAAAAACTTTAAGAGCAACAATCACAATAAATATAAAGCACAAAAAGAAAAACAACAAGGACGTTATTTATACGTGGTTTGGACTCTTTCCTACGTCTATGCCTAGGCCATCTCGGCTAGGATACTCCGCTAAAAAAAATTGGACTCTTCTGGGTGAGCATAAAAGTCCTTACAAAAATACAATTGTTAATATCTTTCTTCCCTGAATGAGTAATACAAGCTCGCATACTTTCCTAAAACTAACAAGTACTCCTCACACATATAATCTTATACTTTCCACAAGCTCAGTACAACACCCACAAGAAAAAGAAAATTCAAGAGATTTGCACTCACAAAAAAAATCACCCATTTATCACATAACTCCTCATACAAAGTAAGTCAATCAACAACATCACAAAAAAATGAATTGATCACAACATTTAGAAAGATGAAATACAAGAGATGTTGAATGATAATGATAAATTATTTTATCAACATATCACATAAAACATTTAAAGGCATGAATTGATAAAAAAAAAAAGTAAAAAACTTCAACTTAGATTGTGATAAATTTAAGCATAAAAAATCTACGCCAAATCAAATATACCATCATGATTATAATTTTGAAAATAAATAGTATAAAGATTAAGGTTCTTAAAATAATTTTTAAAGGTAAAGATTTCAAAAAAACAATTTGCTAAAATAAGCTCACATAAATTATAAAAACTTAGAAGAGAACTTGTGGAGTACTCTCCTTTAGGGGGTGTTTGGTAGAATATCTTAGAAGAGAAGTTGTGGAGTACTCTCCCTTAGGGGGTGTTTGGTAGAATATTATTTACTAAATTTAGGCATGGATTTAACTTAAATCCTGCCAAACATAAAAAACCTAGAAGTTAAATCCACCGTCCTGTTAAATCAGTCATTTTTGCGTTTCGTGGATATTAGTCGTGTTCTGTTAAATGAACATCGTAAATCCAAATTTATTAAGTTCATCTACGAGGCATATTTCTGGATGTTGCTCTTCGTCACTCGAGAGATCTGCATCACATTTGAGAAATCAGGATTTAGCAGGATTTGATAAATTATGTTCAATGAAAAATCAACTCGCAGCCAACTACCCTCTTAGAAGAACATAAGTTGGAGTGAAACTTAAGCCATCATCTTCTTCTTCTTTTCAAGGAAAGATCTAGGGTTTATCCTCAAGAAGCAAAGTTATATAAGAGCAAAGAGCAAAGGAGGAGAACTTGAAGAGGATGGGAGTTTCGACTTTCTATGAAGACTTTAAGCAACCTTTAGATTTTAAAATTCCAGTGATTTTATTAGCTCTCTCATGATTTAAATTGGGGAAAATTTATCTTGGAAAGATTTCACATTTAACTTTCTAATTTTAGAGGAAATTAGAATAGCAATTAAATCAATCACAACATTTACAATTTCCTAAAATAATTTTAGCCACACATGGTCAAAATCTTTATGCATGCCATTAGTTTTTTATTTTAATTAATTAAGTCTCCTTATTTCAATTATGAATATTTCATGATTATACTTCACCATTATTTTTGGATTTAATTAAACCAAGAAAAATAAATTTCATTTGATAATTCCGTGGAGGAATATGGAGGGAGCGACATTTTAATTTCATACTTGGAATATTTGATTTTATTTGATCAGATTAAATAATTCAATTGAAATAAGCATGAATAGATTGTTGGAGATATTAATTAAAAAATTAATTGATTGATAGTTTTAGTTTCAAATAATAGTTATTTTATTAAATCAGTTAGTTGTTTTTATTAAACTAGTTTTGAAACGAAGAGTTACTTAATTAGCTTCTTGTCATAATTTAAATTATATAATTTTAACAATCAAATTTAAATTTTAGATGATAATATATGGTATGATTTAAATATTTTTAAATTAATTTAAATAGATTTTGAGGACAATTATTCTTTTTTATCTTTTAAAGAGAAAGAGAATGATAAAATGGGTAATTCATTAAATATTCACTCTAAAATTTGTATAATTAGACTTAATAATTAATTCTTTTATTTCTCATCATTTTAATTTCACTTATAAAAAAAAATTAGCTATTTCATGATCGTTAAGTTAAAATTATCTTTTCGACAATGTAGGAGAGGGAAAAGTATAATTCAAAAGAATAATTTAGATAAGTTGTAAATTTTAAGTCAAATTTTGAACTAACTTTTATATTATTAATAATATGATATTATTAAGATTTAATGAACCCTATTTGAGATTTAGCTGAGTGGTTAAAGAATTTTTGCAAGTAAAATACTCATTTTTTCCTAAATAATAATTATTTGATTTTTTATGTATTTTATTTTGGACTTAAAAAAATTATGTCATTCAAAATGCTATGATCTGATCAAAAAATTATTGTGAGCAACTGTTTTAGTATTAATTTAGAATGAGATATGTTCACTCTCCTAACTACCGATCTCCATTCTTGGTGTAACTCTTCGAGCTGATTGAAGTAAGCTGAGCTTGGTGCTTTACCAAAAATATCGGCATTGAAACTATTAGTACTCTCCACATAAATGATCAACAAAAAATTCATGTTTAAGTATACTTCTAACCAAATCAAATTTTTTGAACTTCATGAGTGTGTTTATACTAGCATGACATAGTCTCCTATGCCATAACCATAGTTCATCTAAAGTTGTTTTCAAGAAGAAACTAGTGGTGCTTTATATATTATTTGAACAAAGCATGTAAATGTTGTTCATATGAATTCCTTTCAATATGGGGTTTCCATTTAAATATAAAAAGCACTCCTAAGTCATAAATTTAACATCAAAGTCATTATAGCACAATTGACTAATTAAGAAGTCTTGTTTTAACCCATATAGTAAGAGGATCTCTTTAATTAAAAATAAGTTAACCTTACTGATTGTACCAAAGTCAATGTCTCTTCTCATGGTATTGTAGCCAAGGGTCACCTTTCCACCCACCTTGGATTTGAGTGTTGTAAACTTTATTTTCTCTCTAGTCATATGTCTCAAGCATCCACTATCCAAGCACCATGTTCCTTCACTAGTCCTACTATGAAGGCATTACTAATAACATTGGGTTCTTCTGATTCCTCTTTACCCATTAGGCATAGATTAGTAACTTCTTCATCATTTTCTCATTTTGATGAATCTGAATCAGACTTTATCCAAAAGGCTCTTTGCATATTTCCCTTTTTATTATGTTCTCCTTTTTCTTCTTGCTTTTATTTGTGGTGAGTATTTTTTAAATTTGTGTAATCCAGTTTAATATGACCTAGTTTATTACATTCATATCAAATAATATTCAAATTTTTAGTTTTATTTTTACCTCTGTCATTTTCTCTTTTTCTATCAAAGTACTTCTTTTTGTTCTTGAGGAAAGAATCAAAAGTCTTTATAATTATGGTGATCTCTTCATCTTTTCCATTCTCCATTCCACTTTATTCTTTCTCTTTGATTTTCATAATCTTCATCCTCTCTTTTTATCTATCTATAGAACCTGCTTGCCTTAATAAAAGTTTCTATTCTACGTTATGAAAAATCCAAGTAGGTTATCAATAGAGTAAGTAGATAGATCCTTAAATTCACAAAGGGTAGTAACTTTAGCATTCCATCTTTTAGGTAGACATTTTAAAATCTTATTTAATTATTCAACATTTATAAAATTTCTACCTAGAGCGTGAAGAGATAATATAATTTTGATAAAATGTGTGAACATTTCAGAAACTATCTCATTTGAATTCATATAAAATAATTCATACTCATGGAGTACCATGTTAATATGGAATTGATTACTTCACCAGTGCCCTCATAAGTAACACAAAGTTGATCGCAAATTTCCTTTCAAGTTTTATATATAGAAACACACATGTAATAGTCAGATTTAAGAGCATAGAAAAATGTTTTAAAATATTTAAAATCTAATAGAGTTGGCTCCCTTTCTTCTAGAGTCCATTCACTAAAGGGAGTATTGATATGCATGCCATTTTCAAATTTAACAGAAAAATTACAAGCAAATTTTTCTAAATTTTAAATGTGAAAATCAATTGATTACAATAAAAGTTGATATATAAATTTTCCAAAAATCAAACAGAATATTATTAAAACGTGGTAATCGAGTAAACGAGTACCCGTCCAAAGTGTTATCGTCTCTGTAAAGTGCCATAGTAGGATCTAATTGAGGTAATTTAAACATAATTCAAGAATCCGTGTTGATACAAATTGAAAGTAGCTATGGAAATCAAGAGGGGGTGAATTGGATTTGTTTTAAAATTTTTCATTTTGAGACTCTTTTAAAATTTAATTTTCCTTTTGTAAGAGTTTGTTGTGTTAATATATACTAAAAATATTAAGTGCAACAACCATAACAAAAGAAAATCACAAAAATAAAAACAACACGCATGAGATTTCTATGTGGTTTGGTCCTCCATTTATGTACATGCCTAGCCACTCCGGCTACTAAAATAAAAAATCACACTATTCCCAGTGAGCACAAAAACTCTTACAAAGATACATTAGCTTTTACCTTTCTTTCCAAAGTAAGTATTATAAGCCTAAGTACTCCTCACACGTCAAACCTTTCTCTTCACAGGCTCAATAAAAACCCTGACAACCTAGCAGAAAAGAGAAAAAAATTCAAGGGATTTACACTCACAAAAGGAATCACGCTTTGTTCATACAACTCGTAACATAAACAATTCAATCAATAATATCACATAAATAATTTGCTCATAATATTTAAAAAGATAATGTGCAAGACATATGGAATGATAATAAAAAATTATTTTAGCAACTTACCACATAATGCATGTGAAGGCAAGGATTGATTAAAAAAACATTAACTTAGATTATGACAAATTTAAGCATAATAATTTCACATCAAATCAAATCAACCAACATGATAATAAATTTAAAAAGTAAATATTATGATAATTAAGTTTTTAAAAACGATTCTTTAAGGCAAATATTTCAATAAAATAAGTTTTTAAAAATAAGCCTACAAAAATTATGAAAAAATCAGTAGAAAAGTCATGGAATATTATACCTTAGAAGCACATGAGTTGGAGTGAAACTTAAACCATCATCTTTTTTTTCTTCTCAAGAAAAAGCTTGGGTTTTTCCTCAATACACAAAAGTAAGCAAGAGAAAAGAGCAAGAAGAGAGAGGGAGAACTTTATGAAATTTAAAAACTCAAAGAGGATAGGAATTTCAACCAGTTATGGAGAATTTCATAATTCTTGTGATTTTATATGCTCTTTCATCATATAAATTGGGAGGAATTTATTTTAGAAAGGTTTTAAATTTAAGGTATGAATTTTAGAGGGGAATTAGAATAGAAATTAAATCAACCACATTAATCAAAATTTTCCAAAATAATTTACACATGGTTGAAATCTTTAAGTATCCCATTAGTTGACTTATGTTAATTAATTAAATATCCTTATTTCAATTAAGAATATTGCATGTTTATATCCAATTTTAATTTGATTAAATCAATTTAATCAATTACATTAGATTAATTCCATGGAGAAATTTTGGGGCCTGCATTTTAATTCCATGTTTAGAAAATTTTATTTTATTTAATCAAATCAAGTAATTTAATTAAATTATTATGAATTTGTATTCACTAAATAAATTAATTAATTTAATTTAGGATAACTGTTAATTTTATTAAATTAATCTGTTGCATTTATTAAACTAATTTTGAAATCAAAGTTACTTAATTTGCCTAATTACATAATTTTAATTATATAGTTATAATAATTCAAATTTAAAATTTATATAATAATTTATGACATGATTTAAATAAATTTCAATTGATTTGAATAAATTTTGATGAAATTTATTTTTATCTTTATAGGAGAGAGAGAATGATAAAATGGGTAATTAATTAATATTCACTCTAAAATTTATTTAATTAAATTTAATAATTCACATTATAATTTTTATCATTTTGGTTAAACTTATTTCAAAAAATTTGGCCATTTGTTGATTGTTAAGTTGAAATTATACTTTTGATAATGTAAGAGAGATAAAAGGATAATTAGGATAATACAAAAGAATAATTTAGGTAATTTATAAATTTCAGGACAAATTATGAAACAATTTTTATATATTAATAATTTGATATTATTAGAATTTAATGAACTCCATTTAAGGTTTAATAAGTGGTTTAAGAATGGTTGCAAGAGAATACTCAAATTTTCCCAAATAATAATTATTTGATATTTTTTGTATTTTATTTGACTTACAAAATTTATTTCATCTAAATTGCTATGATATGATCATGAAAGTATTATGAGAAACTATTTTAATATTATATTTCAATTAGATTTGTTCACTCACCTAACTACTCAACTACATTCCTGGTCCAACTCCTCGAGTTGATTGAACTGAGGAGAACTTGGTGCTTTAACTAAAATATCTGCATTAAAACTATTAGTACTCTCGACATATAGATTGGTTTGCATCAAAACCCATTATTATAGGGCTCATGAGGATCAAAAACTACCTATAGATATCATTATAGCTCAAATAAAGATAAACATAAAGTGAAATATGTGTATAATTGATATCGCTTCCAGATGCACTAACACTTTGGGGGTTTACGTAAGTGTACGTGTTGTATCAATAATAACAAAATTTTAAGTCTGGAATGTCATTCCCACAGGGAACGAGGGAATTAGACTTAGAAAAAGCTCTAAGCCTACTAGTTTTCATTCTTAGCCTGAAATTGAGATTAACTTAAAGTTCTACAAACTACTCCTACTGAATTGCAAACTATTTTAAATGTTAAATCCAACAAAAATCCTACTTAAACTATTTGAATTTGTGAATATCAAGTTATAAAGTTACCCTCCCATGTAATGATTCAGGCAATGCATAGAACATGTAAAGTGTAAATTGTAAATGTGGCTAGTAACAAGTAGGATCACCTCTCTTCTTTACCCTCTTCTAAGTGCATAAAGAATATTGAATAAAACAAATCAAAAACTATTTCCCTAACATTTGCACCTTCATAAAAGTACTTGCACCACATCCTATAGCTTAATGTGATTGACATGGTTGATTTTTTTATAACTCTCCTGAGTCATTGTGGATCACAACACATTTTAACGATTCAATTGGTCAGAATAAAAAGTAAATGAAGTTCTTAAGGTTAATCATCACATTAAATACTTAAAAATAATTTTGAAAACATTTTTCACTCCTATACATCCTACTCAAACATCACAACAAGTTAAAAAGTACTATTTAGAAAGAATGAAGAACATACTAGAAAGCTTCATTGAAAATAAGAGAATTCCAATAAATGATTGTGTATACAATAAATAAAACACACAATACTTATGTTTCCCTCCTTTAAAAAGCTCGAAAAAATGCTCCACCAAAGATCTCATGACTCCTTACTGCTGTCCTGAAGACTCTCCTCATATTACAACCCAAGTCCTCTCCAAATCCGTAAACTCTATCTCCCTTAATCCGTCAACAAGCCTTTTATCCCTCTTACATGGACACATAAATAGACTATAAAACATAACATCCAAACGCTCCCTGTTTGTCAGAATAACTCCCCACATCATGTGGTTGAACTACCCAAAACTGTCTCAGGTAATTGTTGGCGCCTAGGGTCTCTGTCTACAAAACAAGGCCTAGGCATCTAGGCGCCAACCTATCGGGTTGCCGGGCTGAGAGACTCTTGCCTAGTGGTCTGAAGCCTAGGTGACAGACTCCGTAAACTCCTTTGCTCAAAGTCCTCTCCACATTGCTCCACATCTAACAACTGTTGTACCTGCAATAAAAACATGAAAATACCTTTGTTTAAAGTACAATTTTAAGTGCTCTTTTCTACACATCAATAATAATATTTTAAACAATATTTATGAAGAAAATGAGTTAATTAATAACCCACAACTCCCAAGTCACCCATAAAAGGCAACAACTCATCAAAGAAAGCCAATATTACCAATTCTACAAGCATAAATCAAGCAAAACTCCGACATCAAATGAAACTGAATAAGAAAACCAAAGAAATGACATTCTAAGAAAAAGAAAAACACATAAAGTTCAAACTTTATAAAGCTCTTTTATTTGAATGGAGAGATCACCCTTAAATTTCTATTTTCTACTCTTTACTTTAATAACCCAATGAATATTTTGCACAATAGTGTCAATGAAGGTAAAGATATTTATACAAATTTTAGAATTCATTTCCCTCCAAATAAAATGAGTTATAATTAAAAAAAGGGTCAACAACCACCTCATTAGAAACTCTACCAATACTCAATAAACACTTTACAACAGACTCACCATCAGCCCAAAACTAGTTTGACTGAGTAAACTTCCTAATATACTACCCAACCACTATTTAAACTTTTAGCAATGCAAGTTCATGTTTAGGGCTACCATCATCTCAAAAAATGAATTCCTCGGCTAGTATAACCACTCAAAGAATTCATGTATGTTCGCCTCCTCAATTAGTATGTTGACTTTGAAGAGCTTGTCTTCTTCCTTTATTCACAAGGCAATATCCCATCATTGCAAATAAACTTAGGTATCCATGCTGATTTTGTGTGGACACACACCTCAAAAGCAAGCATCTGAGAGAGAGTTCTTCTGTCCTCATTGAAGCTGAATTCAACTCCAAGAAGAGTAGAGGCTTGATGGCCACTACATTGTCCTACTCTATAAAAAAGTTTGAATGAACAAATTGATCAGTAGAGGGCTTATCACCAAAAATCTCACTCATTAAACAAAAATATTGAGAAACGCTCTTTTTAAATTCTTATTTTGATCATAAAGTACTAAGATACACTTGAATTATACGTTAACCTTATGTGTCAATATAATTCTCCACAGGATAAGAAAACTCATCATTTCCCGTGAACTTGTTGTAGACAATCCAAAATTTTGAACGAGGGTCGACTTGTGCCCCAAAAAATCATTAGAGCTCTTGTCACCTCCTATTCTTATTGTGCTCTTCTTCTTCTCCCTCCTCTTAGTTTGTTTTATGTCTCTTGCTAAATAATTTGGCCAAAAATTCATTATCTACCATCTCAAGCTTACCATTTGAAATTTTCCTAACTTTCAAGGAGGCCAACACTCAGAGGGAAGAACAAATAATGAATTATAGATGCTAATTGTACAACCAAAATTCATTTTTGGCCCATGACAACTTGTTGCTCGTCAAAGCAACATAAATTTTTTTTATTGAGTAAGAGAAGAAAACCTTTTATAAAGGAAAACTATAATGAAAATTACCCAACCTTTGTTATTGACTACAAAATTTTTTGTCTTACTATTGAACTCACCTAGTAGGGAAACATAAAAAAATGATACAAAACATATTTAAGGGTAAAATAGTTTAAGTTCATGCCCGCTCCAACTTCTAAGGGGTGTTGAACTCATGTTTCTATCAATCCTTTTTTTTTTTTTTTGCTTGTGTTTTAACTAAATTTTACTTGAACTTACGTTTGAGTAAACCCTAATCTAATGAAATTAAAATTTAATTTAGCAAAAATAATTAAAAAAGTAAACTAAAAAAGGAAACTATTTTAATCAAACCCTAAAGTTGACCTAAAATTATCCTTAATCAACATAAACACTAAAATTATCATTTTCTCATATGAGATCATTGTAGAACTCAACATTTTATTCTGAAAGATGAATTATACTTATTATTACATATAAAAACTATAAAAATAAATTTTAAGATCTTTTGAAATATTTTTAGATAAAATTCTTCTATTCATTTTTCATGCATGAATAGGGCTTTCTCACTAACCCAAAACAATCATTTTCTCCACATGTCGATCAGATGATCCAAATTACATTCTATAAATAACATAATTTTCATAATCACATATGGGGAGCATGCAAACCAGTATGACAAACACCGAATATCATTTTTACGTAGAATTTTGCACTTAGAATTTTCATGCAAGAAAAATGGTCCCACATAAAAATTTTACTTATCATTATTTTTGAAAATGAACTTTATCATTGCATCTGTATCATCGAAATATTTTAAATAAACTCCTTCATGATTAAATCTAAATTTGTTCGGAGGCCAATTGAGCCGACAATAATTATGAGAGAGAGAAAATAGAAAAATAGAAAAATAGCAATTTTGATAATAAAATGATAATTTGGACATAACTAACTCAAAATGACCTCAAAATGAGTTTGAACTTCAACTAAGGTTATCTTAAATTCAAAATTACACAATTTGGTTGTAAAAAATAACTTAAAAGCCCCAACTCAAAATCCATCAACTTTCTCTTTTATAAGGTTTGGGCTCACTTTGTCCTGAAATATCTTGACATTGAGCTTGTTTTGATCAAAATCACTTGCACCACCGAATTCCTTACATTTTTCTCTACCCAATGAGCATAAGTCAATATTTTGACCACAGTCATTGTTTTTGTTTGTTTTTCTCTCTTTTATTTTAGAAGAAGTCGTCAGTCTGTCGATCGTCATATAATTCCTTTTCCCGAATAAGTCTCCCTTCAGGGTCATGTAAATGACCAGAAGAAGAAAGGAACCGGAAAAGACAGACCACGATAATGATGACATACAAGAGAAAACACAAAACTTAAAGAGCTTACATGCGATAAATCTTGCAAGAATGGGCCAAGCATGTCCACCCAAACAAGATCTGGCGGAGGCACATTGAATCGACATCTGCGAAAGAATACCTACGTAGACTACCCATAATCAGAGATTCAGGTGTAAGTATCTGTTATGGGGTCAAGAGCACTCCCAAAGGGACGTATCTCACTTGGTTAATTACATCTCGGAGGGGTGTCCAAGAACACTCTCGATAAAAAGAGTTTCACTTATATTATCATGAACCTGGTGCAATAGGTACTCAAATGAAGGTTATTCCGTGTGAGAAAATTCCCGATGCTTCAAAGCTTAGGCTAAGTCATCAGGTAGAGAGTGACTCTCTCACATCCTGAATGGGTAGCAGTTCATCAATATACAAAGCCCACATAATATTTATAAATCATCTCGACGGGGATATCCTAACACTTCAAAGATTGTCTGGGCCATAAGGGCAGAGGACAAATCCTCATATCTCAAACAGGAGATAACTCATTGAAATCGAACCATCAAAATGATATCGACGAAATCAAGGAGCGATAGGGCTCAAAGGGGCTCAACAACAGAAAAGTAGAGTGGTCCTAAAAAGGTAGAAGTAGTTTGGTCGAGGTATTGCAGACCCATCATACACAACTACTAAGACTCTAAGTTTACCCGGTCATGAAGGTAATCGACCCAACACGTTCTAAGATCGTCGGTCACCAATCAGTGAATTGTGCCGTCCACGAGAGATCTCGATAGCTCTAAGGTCAAAGAAAGGAAACTCTATCCTATGAATAAAAGCTGGAGCTCTAAGAGGTGGGACTTTTGAGCAACCCACCATATTTATAAAACAATTCGAAAGTCTCTCATTATTCAGTTCGACTCTCTTCCTCATAAGAACTGGAACTAATAAGAATAAGTCTTTAGCTAATCTGATCATTCTCTTAACAAAGATAAGAGTTAATGACACTAAATGATACTAAGCTAGCCTGATCCTTCTCTCTATAAGGATGAAAGTTAAATTGACTAATGTTTTTAAAAAAAATTGGTTCTGAAATTCAATCAAAGAATTAAATATAAGCATTCCCATCAAATATTTTATCCCTAAATTAATATATCTTAATTGGAGGTGCCCACTCCTAAAATTAAAGCCTTTAAATTATAAATCTACAATAAATATTGAATGAGAGTGGTCCACTCTAAAAACAAAATTTTATATTACAAAACAAACTACCAATTTGAAAATTATAAAAGGCAACCATAAATTTCAATTCCTAAACAATATCTTCTATATTTGAAGTAGAGTTGTTAAGATGAGCAGTACATTGAATTTTTAATTACAGTGAAATCATATATCAATAGATTCTCTGCAAATATGAGTGCAAGGTTGCATGGCCCAAACAATCTAAAAGAGTTCAATCAAATATCTTGATGATTGACATGTTGAATATAAATCTCAACTCGAGGAATTTATAATCAAAATTAAATTTAGGTAAATATCATCAGCCTTCCATGTTAACTTGTCAAGAGCAAAAAACCTAAAATTAACTCAAGCTCACAAGGAGTGAATATTATATTAATTATATAACTATACAAAAACAACAACAAAGTCTTAATCCCAATACATGGGGTCGGCTACATGAATCCTTTTTCTCCACTGTGTCCTAGTTAGTGTCATATTTTCATTTAGTTCTAATAAATTAAGATAATTTTTTTGAACAGTAAGCCCAAGTCTTCCTAGGTCTACCTCTGTCTATTTTAACATAAGTCGAATCTAAAACATCTACTCTCCTAATCAGATCATCACTTGGTCGACGCTTAATGTGACCAAACCATCTAAGATGACTTTCTCTAATTTTGTCCATCACAGGAGCTACACC
>JXCR01013176.1:0-12536 GCA_002079205.1 Phalaenopsis hybrid cultivar | reverse complement strand
TCTAAAATAGTACGTGAATTAGTAGGCAAAATCCTAAAAATTGTAATGTTTAAACCCACCAAACAACAGGTAAAACAACCCCCAAGGGAGACATTTGGAAATAAAAGAACATAGACACGCAAAGAAGCATTCAAGCTCTAAAATAATGGTCATCTCGAGCCTTGTAGTATTTTCTTTCGAGTGCTCGAAGCATGAAATCAACAAGTGAGTATTTAAGATCAACAAGTAAATGGTCATTGGGACTTCACAATATTGCGTTTAAGTACTTGAAACATAAACGAACAATGAAACATTTAAAACCAGCAAGTAAATGATCATTGGAACCTCACAATATTTGCATTTAGGTACTTGAAACATAAAACCAGCAACTAAGCACTTAAAATTAGCGATAACATATAATTGAAATATTGTTTATATTTCTCCAAAATCAGTAAGAATGTATTCATGTGGAGTGGATTCCATTTCAAATTTATATAAACAATTTGATAGCCATAAGATGCAATAGCTGGAAGAATATACCTGCAACTGAGAAGAATTAGAAGAGATACCAATCTCATGTGCCGAAGAGGGACAATCGAGCACTGTAGAGTCAGCGAAGCACTAAACAGGTGAAATATGAGACTTTCGAAGGCCTTGCACGCGGTGATCCCATGGCCAGCTAATTTTAATCGTGAGTGTGCCGCTGGATTTCGATCGAGAGGTGAAGTCGAACAGGAAAGGCGGCAAGAATTTCAGGTGCGGGTAGGAGAGCCGACAGANGAGGTGAAGTCGAACAGGAAAGGCGGCAAGAATTTCAGGTGCGGGTAGGAGAGCCGACAGAAGAAGCGAAGCCGAGCAGGAAATATGAAGCCGAGCGAGAGAAAGGCTTCGGTGCAGAGGGGAGGCGAAGCAGGCGTGAAAGGAGGGAGTCGAAGAAGGCGACAGAGAAAGGAGTCGAAAGCCTCGGCGCAGAGAAGATCGAAGCAGGTGAGCGGGGCTGTTCGGTCGAGCAAGGAAGCGAGTAGGCGAGTGGTGGTCTTCAGCTAGAGCCTCGATCAAGTCGCAGAGGACCGGGCGAGCGGAGGGGGAAAAAGGGGAAGCGAGATTTTCAGTGCAGGGGAAGAGGGGGTCGATTGCACACAAGCAGGAAGTCTGGAGGCTGGATCGAGCGTGGTTGAGGGAGGCGAGCGAGTCTCGGTGCGTGAGGCAGAGAGGGGGAGAAGGCGAGCGGAGGAGTGCGATCGAGCAGGGCCAACCAGAGGAGGAGCAGATGAGGCGAGCGGGAGAGCCGAATCTCCAAGGAGGAGCCCGAGCGAGATTTCTATCCCTTGAATTCCAAAAATAACCGTTAAGCTTGCGCTGGATGGTGAATTAATAATTTCCTTAGGCAGGGGAGTTTTATTTGGCATACAAGGGCTCCTAATTAAATTTCATTAATGCTGATTAAATGATTTATTTGAAATTTGAAATTTGAAATTTGAAATCGTTTAGCCGTTGTTAAGCTTGAGTCCAACCCTCGTGTCACTTTAATTAAAAAAAGTGCATCGATATCCTTGCTAGTCGCTCGCGCGCGAAACTATAACAATGCGGGTGTCCTTCCTAGCTAAAGTTGACGTTCCGGACGCGTCGGTGCGGTCCGTTTCGTCATTCGGGGTCGTCTGAACAAACTCCTTGGTGGGCAAGTCAAATCAAGTCAAAGTCGTGTGCGGTGCAGTGAGTGCGTGAATTGCGGCGTTCGCGAGTATTCGAGTCACAAAGGGTTCACCTAAGGCCGTTTGATCTTATAGGAACTCATTTTCGGGCCCTCTACATGTTAGTCCTTAACCCTTGCAACTAAGAGTCGAGTGCTTGGGACTACTCATGCAAGTTCTTTACAAAAATGAGTTAAGAAGTGGGTCGAAGCTCTACGGGAGGTGGGCTCCATTACTAGTCTGCTAAGATGGTCAACAAGGAACTCCTAATGCTAGATTTTGAGTTCTGGGAGTAGGAGACTAAGACCTCACTAAAAATGAGGTCAATACCTCTGTTGGAGAACAAAAAATGACAAAAAATACGACGAAGTTCACTGTACACCCACTACAATCACCTCGAGCTTATTGGAGGCCTGGATCGATCCTTAGTTTCACTATTTCTCAGAGCACCATGATGCTAATCGGCTACGTAGGCTGCAACTTTGTGATTTTTGGTATATCCCCCCAGGTTGGATTATAGTGACTTTGGTTGGAACTCTCCTCCCCTCCAATCGGGCTACGATTAGGATCATTATCCAAGGCAAAAGTAGAAAGACTAATCGTGGCTAAGGGATGTAGCTTTACCCATTGGGACAACTCCCAAGAGTAGATGGAGGCGGTACTATCCCTCCATTCACTTATCGAGGATTGGATGACTGAGATCCTTGGTATCATTTTTGAGCGTGAAAAAAAAGACATGGAGTACTTCCAAGATTTTATGGAGAAGATGATGTGGCAATGCAACTATCCCGACAGTCCAAATATTGTTTTTTTGCTAAATTTAAGCTAGCTTTGTCTAAACATACCAATAGAAATAGCAACATAGCAGCCCACATATGTGCAAAGATAGCTTTTGATGGAGACTTTCGCTTATGTCATGTAAATGAATAGAATCCTCTATTTTTTGTTTTACATAAAGATAGTGCTCACATTGTAAATGCTACAAAGGCATAGGTTTTTTTTTCTTAAAGTTTTTTGGTTCCTTCTTTGGGAACTTTTATTACTTGTACTTTTGACTTAATGTCTTAATGAAAAATGAACAGGTTTCAAGGATGCAGAAGAACGAGTGAACGAGATTCAGAAGCTTGTCGAGGAGGTTGCCAAAGAAATCATTAAGCAGAATCCCAAGTACCAGACATAGACGAACAAGACTAGGAAAAAGGTTACCTTTATAGGAGACATACTGTGGATCCGAATGAAGAAAGAGTTATACCGTAGGAGCATTCAAAAAACTAAAGTTTAGAGCATAATTACTTTTCAGAATTCTTTGGAAGCTGAATGATAATGTCTATAAGACTGACCTGCCAGATGACTATAATGTTTTTTCCACATTTAATGTCGCGGACTTGACACCCGAAGGCCCAAAAGCTTCTATGGATGAATTTAAAGCTCTCCCAACATCGAAAGATTGATGCGAAGCTTATTAGGCTGAGCCGCTCGGTTCAGTCGTAGGGGGAGCCGATCCAACAGAGAGGCTGGACTTGCTGACCAACACTTGGGCAGAAATTACTACCTCTTTCTCTCCTTTCCCTCATATCTACTTATTATAAATATGTTTCTTGCTAAGTTAGGGTTTATTTCTGCTTTTGTTTTTAGATTTCTGCCTCTTAGGGTCTCCGCTTGCAAGGGCTGTATCTCAGAACAGATGGTGTTCTGGCTGTATCCTGCTTCGAGGTAGTGATTATCTCTTCGATTACCTCCACACTTTCTCCACGTTCCAACCGCCGACCATTCTCTCCCCTCCTATCTGGTCCAACTGAAAACCACCCTATCCCCTCCTTTTTCTGTTCTAGCCGTCGGTCGCCTCATCTCCCTCCTCCCAGTCTAGCCGCAGACCTCCTACCCTCTCCCTCACTTCTTGCTTCCAACCGCTAGCCGCCCTACAGCTTACCTACCTCCTAGATTAAGCCGTAGGCACTCTCCCATCTCTCTCCCTGATTTCTTGGCCGTTGGTCACCCCTTCCCTTTTTTGTATTCATCCTCTAACCACTGTTCTTACCCTTCCCTGTTTCAGCCACCACGCCATCACCATCGCTGTCCCCAGATCTTCCTACCCAACCTAGTCGGATATTGACGTTGTGGTGTTTTCTATTTTCTTTCAAGTCTTGATTCTAATCCGATTTGCTTTTGAGAAATAATCCTTCCTTGTATCCGTTTTGTGATTTGGATTAAATTCTGGTATTGATGGGTTTAGTGGCAAACACTAAACATTCAATTTAGAAGTGTAATGGTCTATCTAGTGCAAGCTTAATGCTCCCTACTATTTAGAGCATACTTAAAAGTAATAGGCATGCATTTCTTCAAAATTTTTATGTATTTTTAACCATTCTTTAAAAGTAACTGTGTTCTGACTTTAAAATTAATAAAATATTTAAAGTATCTTTAAATAATTAAATAAGGCAATAGTACCCTAGACCAATTATGCAAGATGCTCTTTGATAAAATTTCATTGGAAGCAATGTTGGTGAGGTCGTGAACACTTGATACTCATTTTAGAAGTATAATGGCCTATCTAGTGTGAACTTAGGCGCCGTTTGGGATTGGTTATATTTCCTATTTTGTTTTGTTTCTATTTTGATTTGAGCTAAAACATGTTTGGTATATTTGATTAAGATATAGTTCTTTTTGAAAACACACGAAGCACAGAATTTGTCTTGTGTGTTTTCTAAAATTTTGTTAAATTGTTTTTAGAAACACAAAATAAAAACAAGTAAAAAATACACCAAACAAACAGTTTTCAAAAACAAAATAAAAAATAAAAACAAAAAACAACTTTGACCTCAAACAAGCTTTTAATGTTTGTTGCTCTTTGGAAAATGCTTAAAAATAGAAGGAACGCATTTTATTTAATCTATGTAATTCTAACCATTGATTACAGGTAACATTGTGCTCACTTTATCATTAATAAAATAATTAAGATATGTTTCAATAGGTAATAAAAGCAATATCACCCTAGTCCTAGTATGCAGAATGCTCTCTGATAAAATGTCAGTGGAAGTAATGCGAAATGCGAGTGATGTGGTGAACACTTAATATTCAATTAATAAGCGTAATTGTCTATCCAGTATAAACTTAATGTTCCCTGCTATTTAGAACACACTTATTAGAAAGATTTTTATGTAATTTTAAACCTTCATTACAAAGGAAATTGCTTTTCATGGTCTTTAGTTGATCTGGTATTTGGATCCTTTTTTTATTGAATTTTGAACGTAGTGTCATATTTAATAAAACTATCTTGTGTTGCACCGCTGGTCTTGATGATGATCAACTACAAACAAGCAGTTTATGGTTCACATTTTGTTGTATACTGTTTGTTTAGGAATTCTGCATTAGCCTAACTTGTTTTCTTCAAGAGTATACAATTATGTGGGATGAATGGTGATAATTTCTATTTTTTTCTTGTCTTTCGGTTTTGTTGCCCCTTTGAAACTTGCTAGCCATTAATTTGATGATGTTATTTTATTAACTTTTTTTTATTCACGACATGATTGTTCAGGTGAAAATAAAACACGCCCTTGCAGTTGATACTTTAGAGCAGCTAATTCAAAACGGTGAATGTTGTAGGTAAGCAACATCATCGTGAAGGTCCAAATCTCAGTTCTGTAATTTCTAGTTGTTTGCATTACACTTTACATTAATGCTGTCTATTTATGCTAGCAAACTAATTTTATTTTTTTCACTTTGTTCACTATTGCTCTGGTACATGAAGTTCTCACAACGCATTCTTCCCAAGATCACTAAAAATGTGTCAATGTTATTTCTTCGCTTTATATTCATTTTTATTAATTATCTTACATAATAATTACATTCAAAGTTGTTCTTTTTAATATGAAACCAAATTGATTCTCAAAAGTGACCTAATTTTTTAAGTTCATATTTAATTAATTTCTTCTGTAATATTATTGTATGATTCATAAGTTTTTTTCCCTCTATGCTTTTGTCACAATATTCAATATCTCATTTCTTTCCTGTAATATTGATATTGAAGTGTTTCTTCTCTTATGATTTGATTTTCTCTTAATCTTTAAATTTTCATTAGAAAAAAATTAACCAAATTATTCCACTATTCTCCTGATTTCAAATCTCAATATATATTTTATCTAGATCTAAGATTCGCCTTTTCATATCTTCTTTACAGTTAATTTTACTTCTCTTTGTCTGAATCAACCTATAGTATTCATTATTATTTTGTTCATTATGCTTTTCTAAATAATTTGATTTTCTAGAACTATGGCATTTCCATCAACCTTAATTTTTTTAATCTTTAACTAGTTTCTTATTATTAATAGTATAGTTAAAACGCTTTGAATGAGATCCATGAAGTACATATAAATTTACATGCTGTAGTGTAGATGTTTTTGTAAGTTTTTAATCAATGGACGGTATATATTGGGTCCCATGGAAATTTTTAGTTTCTTCTCTTTTTTTTTTCATTTAATTTTTTTAAAGTTTCACAGTTTTTTATTTTTTGAACAGTTGTACTGTTTTTAGTGTGACCACAGCGACATGTTGCATTTTGTGATGTTGCTCAACTTCGAACTTNTCATTTAATTTTTTTAAAGTTTCACAGTTTTTTATTTTTTGAACAGTTGTACTGTTTTTAGTGTGACCACAGGGACATGTTGCATGTTGTGATGTTGCTCAACTTCGAAATTTAAAGTATTTTTCTTTTAATGATTATTTGTACCTTATGCTCCATTAGCGTGTTGTTTAGGGACATTTTTTTTCAGGAATTCTTGTATCTTGATAAAAGAAATCATAACTAGCTATATCAAATATCTTGCTGCCTCTTCCTTCAAAGAAGAAACATAAAATAGCCTTAACCTGTTGGGAGCTATACATTAAAAAAAAAAACAAACTATTGTAGCATTTTATTTAGCTTGTCTTTGCGTTGTCCTTTTATGCTAATTTGCTATGGCTGTCAAGCACCATGGATGATGGCACTTGAGTATGCTGCAAATTCATGTTTTTTTTTGCTTTCTGTTACTTGAAAGTTTGTAATGCATTCATCTCAATTTCTTGTGTACATGGGTGCGATATATACAAGGTGTACCATATGGAATCTGCTTGTGTTTAGCTTGGTAAATTTTAGTGTTTATAAGAAACTGCATATATTCCATCACTTTAATGAGGAAGTTCTTGAATGCCAGACATGTATCAAGTTAGTATACGGGCTATTTTCTTAGTAGTGCTCCGTCAATCTATCCTTTAAAATTCAGTCATTATGTCCATAATAATATGAGAACCAAACTTTGATTTCTCACAGTGAGTTGGAGATTTTTTAGCGATATGTATCCATATCTGTCCCTGGACTCATTTTTTAGTTGAGACTAGGATGTCCATACTCAACAGTGGGTTGGAGATTTCTATGCTCCCAACTATTACGTGTGAACTATGATAAACCTTTTTTGGAAAATACTATTTCAGTTGTTTGTTTTTCTTAAATCAATGAATTCATTTTCTACTATTGGCTTATTTGGTTTCTTGAAAATGAGCTTTTTTTAAGAATATGATGATCTTGAGGGAGTTTGAAGGTGTTTGTCGAATTGAGTTCTAACTGCATTCATCCTTTGGCTGACTCTATTTTATCTTTTTATTTTCATTTTCTTTTTTTTGTTTGTTTATTTACGGCGTGTTTCCTGCTTGTAAGCGGCCAAATGAGTTTCCATGAAGGCTGAATTCCTTTGGCCACCCCTGTTTATAACTATTTTTGTTGTTGAAGATAGAAAATAGGCCTTAAATCCTTGGTAACATTGATTTATGTTTTCATGTTATGATGGTGAACTAACTCTAAATATAATTTCTTGAAGTTGATGAATTTTCAAGTTGTGCAGTGGCCACTAAAGGTTAGGTGTACGCCATTAACAAGGAATAAGAAGGCTGGTGCTGGATCACAAAGACTGACCTGTAGCCACCTGGTCCAACCATGAACCCTTTATTTGCAGCAAACTGAAACCTTTTGTTGGATCTGGAAATGTAACGTTCGTTGGTAGTATTGGTAGCATGTACTCACAATGTGAACCTAAATTCTATGGCAGTTTAGATAGGCATAATATAACAAAATCGGGCAGTTTTAAAAATTGATGCCTGTTAACATCTGTTAGCATCATATGGACCCATATTTTATGACTACTTACCATCCCATCACCATCATGCTAACACGAAAAAAAAACCAAAGAGGCTAAGACTTTCTTATACAACCTGTAACAAGAAGCAAAAGATTGTGTTTTTTTAAATATTTATCATGAAGTTTGATGGTTGTAATATGATTGGATCTTCATTAACGTAAGTCCGGTTGACTTGAAGTCATAGAATTGTTGTTTTTTTTTGGAAAGCTTTCATTTACATGCTTCCTATTTTTCTCTAAATAATATTTTCTTTGTAATGATAGCAAATTAAACTGAGAAATGCTAGGTCACAAGCTATTTCTTTACCTTGGCAAAACTTTGCAACAACAGTTGTCATGATGTCTTTTTTCTTTTAGCAGATTTACGACCATTAATTTTCTTGTTTGATTAGTTCTCCCACTTGATTTATGCATTAAAAGAAAAGACTATTTGCAAAGTTTTAGGAATTACATTATTGTCTGTTAGAGTTTTCCCCGGCAATTTGCTACTGACAATATTTTGTTTTATGAATTCAGTAAAAATCATTGATTTTAATGTATTATACATAATCCTTATTTTTCTGGTGTAACTTTCAGCTATGACTTTGCATTTGTTGATGCGGAGAAGCGTATGTATGATGAGTATTATGAATTACTATTGCAACTGGTAAGTTCTAGGCCAGCTACTTGCAAGGTGCTGTAGTAATCTAAATGTGAATAAATATGACTAATATTTAATATTTGCACGTGAGTCATTCTAATGACTACATGACTTATTGATTTAATTTCATTTTCTTTTTCTTTTCTTTTTTTTTTCTTTCTGAAACATTTGTTCAATTTGCTTTGATCACAATTTTATTCATGGACTCTTGAAGTTAGTTTTTTTCTGTGCGTCCTTGTTGTGGCGACTTGATTTAGTCCAGGTCATTTTTACTCCAGAACATGGTGCTATAGTGCATAGCCTTGTGTGGATTTTAAAAGCTACATTGAAGCTGCTAGCAGAGTTATTTATACTCCTGGATTATATCATTTTATTAATCCATAAGCTGTATTTTCAGTTATGTATAATGTAGAAGTACAATAAACTTCATGGGATGAACACAGAGGTAATTTTTATCTCAACTTTAAAAACTTACCTTATATCAGGCTGTCGAGACAAGGATTTAATGCAGGAAATTTCCAGGAAAATTAAAATATTCTACTTTGCAGGGTATGAAAATTGAACGCAACAGCATATGAACTAAGGCAGAATAAATTTTTTAAGGCAGGATTTTTGTTATTTGATGGGGCCTAATTGTATTTTCTTGGAAGCTTATATGATAGATTTTTGACATTAATATAGGGGTTCGTTAGAATTGCTAAAATCATATAAATTGATTTCTGTTACGGAGACAGTGCCATCTTTCATACGACCATATCTTTTTATACAAAGGATAGATTTAAACTTCAGCAGAGTAATCTTGTCATGATTATTTCTTGGTTCAAAATGCCCCGAGAAGTTTTTGAGCATAAAGCTGTGTTGTGATATATAATACATCTCTACGTCGAGTGCTAGTTTCAAGGTTGGTATCTGCATCCCTTATTTTTTCCTCTCTTGTGTTGTCAACAATTGCTCTGTTTTGATTGCTATTCTAAGGCGTTCAGGTTATGTCGTTGACGTGGGAGCGTCGGTTCTGGTGCTATTCACATTATGTTACAGTTCAACTTTTATGTTTTTGTTCTCTGCTTTTATGTGTTTTTTTTTTTGGATGAGAAACTTGTAATAAGGAAGGTTTTAGTGCTTGGTTTTGGAATTGTGAGTTTCTATTTTTTGTTTTTTCTTTGGAAAGGTCAGCTATCTGTTCATCTTCCTTGTAGCTATGTCCCAGAGTTGGCAACCTGAGTGATGTCTTTTTGTGTATCATTGTGCTTCATTTATATCAGTGATGTTCCTTTTACTGTTTTTTGCCTCCGGAATTCTTCACAGAAATTCTTGATTACTGTTTTGCTAAAATTCTATTTTCACATCTCTTGCTGGTATTATTTTGTTTTTAGAATAGTCCTTTCTTGGGTAGTTCGACTGGAGCCAAGAGCCGCTGTTGTCTAGCCATTTGGTCTCCTCAGGCCATCCATAGAAGATTGCTAATTGGCTTCATAATTCCTTTTCTTACCCAGAAATTGTGAACACATTTATGTTCGTTTGTGATTCTTTATGTTCTCAAACATGCTGCCACCGAGAAAAATTGCAAGGCCCAATCAAGAAGTCTTTATGGAAGGTTTGCAACGAGAGATCCGGTGTCTTTAATAAAGAATATCTGGTCTTGAACAATGAAAATTGGAAGAACATGAGGTGGATCAAACAATAAAATTTTTAGAGGAAGAAGATGAAAACCCATTTCATCAGGACTCCTCAAGTTTCAATCGGTTTCAAGGCCTATTGTTAGAAACAACATGGATACCTGTATATTATTAGCCAGTGTATGTTGAGGAGAAATGTGCTGGAGTTGCTAGAGTGAAAAGTTCATGCGATGACATTTGATAGCACAATCTAATGGTGTTCATTGAGAACAACATTCAAATTAGAAGGGTTCCTTTTATGACTAATGAAGTATACTAATTCTTTAACCTCTAGGCAGTCCAAATTATCGTCGAATGATCGGTTTGATAATGTTGGCGAGAAGATGGTCCCTAAGCGTATTCGCTCAAGCGTGACTGATGTTTTTAATCAAACAACTATAGTTGCATGTGCAACTACATAAAATGCAACCAAATCCGATTTTGGCTTTGCTGATGCAAATAATTCAATTTTTGATGGATATGCAAATGTTAAAGTTGGTTCTAGTTAGGATTTGAATGTTGATGATAGAGGACTTGGTATGGACATCCAATCACTTCTCGTAGATTGTAGACTTTGGTGAATTTTTTGAAAATAATGTAATGAATATTGGTGAGCTGTTAGGAACCACCGAGCTTCAAGTCATTGTATTCCCATTTGCTGATTGTGCTTATATCAGTCGTAGTCCTCTGTGCAGTTGGAATCAATATAGCTTTGATCAAAGAACATCGGTTGTGGGTCTTACATTTTCTGATAACTTTAACCGACCATTTTCATCATTTATGGAAATGCATGTAGAGCCATTGGTTTTTACCATTGCTTGTCAAGGAGCTGAAGCCCAATGGTTTGAGATTGCACCAAGATTAGCTGGTAAGAAGGCGAAATTTAAATGCAATAGTGACGAACCTTAAATGGAGGAGAAAGTTGCACATTTCCATAATAGTGTTGATCAGGTGAATTTAGTAGCTACGANTAGCTGGTAAGAAGGCGAAATTTAAATGCAATAGTGACGAACCTTAAATGGAGGAGAAAGTTGCACATTTCCGTAAGTGTTGATCAGGTGAATTTAGTAGCTACGGCATATACTTGAATCATCCAACTTGACGTATATAGAGATTAGAACGACTCCATTTTCAATGTCTCCGAGTCGGAATTGGAAACCTAAATTGAATCTTCTCCAACTTTGGGAGAATGACACGGTAGCGTCAGTATTAGTGCTTTTCACATTATGTTACGGTTCAGTTTTTATACTTTAGTTCTCTATTTTTATGTTTATAGGGAATTTATAAGTTGTTCTTGATTTTTATGATTGAGGGTCCGTTTGGGGGGGGGGGATTATTTGTGGATTGCGTTTTGAAAACGCATCCCATTAGCTTGGTTCGAGCGTTTTGGTTTGCCCCCGTAAAACGCATAATTTGATTTTTAAAGTACCGCGGCTCGCACCTAATGTACCGCGGTTGAGCGTTTCGAAGGGTTTTTACAGTACTTGCCCTTCTGCCTCCTCCGCTTTCCCTAGTTCGTGCCCTAACCTTCCTCGATCGCTTTCCCCATTTCGTGCCCTAACGTTCTTCNCCCTAGTTCGTGCCCTAACCTTCCTCGATCGCTTTCCCCATTTCGTGCCCTAACGTTCTTCGCTCTGAGAAGTTCCTTGCTCTGAGAAGAGACATTCCTCGCTCTGAGAAGGGGAGATCTATATCTATCGTGCCTTACTGTCGCGCAGATCTAACACTTTCTTCTCTCTTCTCCCATTCGATCTGATCATTCTGTAAGTTGTTGTCTTTGGTTACCGTAAGAATCAAGAGTTTAGTTGATGCCTTATCGTTGATGTTTTCCGATTTTGTGATGCCTTATTTTTTTGGGAAGGACTTGACATGAGAGGTTTTTGGGATTTCTGCTATCTACATCCAACCCGTGGTTGGATCGGTTTATCCTTGCATTTCTTTGTCGAGAAGACTCTCTTTGATCTTACCTTTCTGTTAAAACGAAGAAACAATGTTTGGGGTATCTGTGCATTAACACTGTGGTTGTTGTTTTTAAGGGGAAATTACACTGAGAGGAGACCAAGATCATTGCATTTACAGTGCGGTTGTTGTTTCGATACTTGCTGTTAAAACGATGAAACAATGCATTTCCTTATTTGAGCATTTACAGTTCGGAATGGGTATTTGTTTTGCAAATGCAAATTTTTGAAAGTTAACAAAAATATCTAGATTTATTGGGATATTCTTTAGGGTTAGCTTTTCTTTAACACTCTATGAGCATCTCATCATATATCCTGATAATGATGTAGGAGTTTCATATTATTAAACTCCTGGCTTTGTATAGCCTAATCCTTCTTAATAGCTTTTAGTACCCATATATGTGAATGTTTCTTTGTTGAAGGCAATTTCTTGATATGTTCTATTTG
>JXCR01013172.1:0-10828 GCA_002079205.1 Phalaenopsis hybrid cultivar | reverse complement strand
TAACTGGACAGCCACAAATAAAGATTGCTGCGAGTCGATTTGCATGAGAAGAGAAGAATGGAGCTTCACATCTAATATCTTCCACCAAATTAAAGCTCTTTTAAAGCAGATAATTTTTATTTCTTCAAAAGAACTGTAATTACTTCACTAGTGATTACCACTTAAAAAAATATACATTAGCAAGACGGACAAAAGTCAAGCTGACGCAGATAGCGCAAACTAGGCACAACCAACATTAAATATTAAGGGTGCGTTTGGAGCGGCGGTGTGGTTTAGTGTTGCACCGCAGTTTTTTCTGTTTAGAAAAACTGTGTTTTGTATCCATTTTCCAAAAACTGCAGCTGTTTTCCCATTAGACCTGAGAGACTGCAGTGGCGGCTAGAAAGCTGTAGCTGCTTCTTCAAATAAAGAAAAAAATTGTAATAGCCAACAGGAGCTTCTTCTTTAGCAGTTTCACAGGAAGCAGCTGCCAAAAAGACCTAAATTCAACGAGAAACCTAGCAGCAAATTAAGCAAGAAAATCGAAAAACAAAACTACGTTTCTTCATGGTTCTGCACCTGCCGCACGGCTCAGATTACTAGGATGGAAGGAAAACAGGGATCGAACGCCATTTGATAAATTCAATGTCTTAGCAGGATATGCAATTTAAAATTGACAAAAAAAAAAAAAGACTCACCAGAAGAAGATGGATTATCCGGATTCTTCCTCTGACCTGCCGCCCTCACCATTAGAGACCTGTAACCTCTCCTCTTCGAAACCCTAACCTCCCAAAACCCTCGAAGTAGACCGTGACCCTCTTCCATGACAAAACACTTCCATTGCAAGTTCTGCCGTATCACCATTAAGCCTCTCCCTTGCCCCTTGCCGGTGCTCCATGGGAGACCTCCTGCCATAGGGTTCAGAGCCCAAACATCCATCGATCCCGGTCCACTCTGGCACTTCACTCTCCGAGCTTTACACTCTCCCCGTCATTGTTTTGCAGATGTTTGCAAGACGAAGAAAGCGAGCTTAAAGTCACCCTAGGTGAGACTACCGGCAGCACTAACGAAGAGGAAGGAACAGATCTGGACATCACGCTAGACGGGCTTTGGCGACTCACGAGTACCTTCTAGAGGAATATGCCCTCCAGGATCTTTTTCGGAGTAGTAGTGTGGCAGTTGCCATTTTTCAAGGCAAAATACATTATTTATATTTCATAAAGAAAATTTATATAAGTAGCACTCAATTTTTATATATTTATTTATTTGACATTTAAACTTTAATTTTTACATCCTAAGTAGTCTAGCCTATGTATGAAAAGGGGGATTGCATTGTTTTCACCTTTTCATACATTGTTTGGGGTGCTTAGGGTATAAAAATCAAATTTTGGATGTGACAAACATAAATGCATATGTAAATGCTCTTAAAAAGATAAATTTTGAAGTTGATTTGACAAACAATTTCTGGCTTAGATCTATCCAAGTAGTCATACATCATCGGGGTAAAGAGTAAAGCTTATCCTTATCCCTCAAGGAAAATGAAAATAATCTAAGTAAAACGATATCGTATAAGACACCAGTTTACAGAAATGTAACATAAATTTCTACAAAATTGGTTATGAGAAGATTAGGGTCTTCTATAAATAAACATCCAAATTGACTATTTTGAGGCATCTGAATGATGACATATTTAAGTTCAAAATTATGGGTATTTATGATAGGTCGACTGATACTCTAGTGAATTTTTTCTATTATTTGATTTGCAAAATCTATAGGGGATCTAGGTTATCCATGTTCTTTATGAGGGTTTGTCATTTATTTTTACATGTTTTTTTTTCTTTTTCTATTTTTAAATTTTTTTTTTGCTATTCTTTATATTTCAAGATTGAATAGTACTGAATTATAGTGTTCAATCATAGTNTTTACATGTTTTTTTTTTCTTTTTCTATTTTTAAATGTTTTTTTTTTTTTGCTATTATTTATATTTCAAGATTGAATAGTACTGAATTATAGTGTTCAATCATAGGCATACATAACTAAACTCAATAGTTTGTACAAAATCTCAAGAAAAAAGTATAAAATAATAAAATAATTTTAACTGCTATGCACAACACTACAACTTGGCACAAGCATTACAGGGCTAGAGTCTAGCATTGCAGTGCTATCGAAGTGACAGACCCGTGGTGCTAACCAGAAGAGGAGGTAAACTCAAGCCAGATACTATTGAGTATGCTAAGCCACTATTGAGTATGCGCCTGGACTCCAAAAGAACAATGCCCCTTTGTTGTTGCCTCTATCGTGGAAAACAACTAGAGACANCAGACCAGTGGTGCTAACCAGAAGAGGAGGTAAACTCAAGCCAGATACTATTGAGTATGCTAAGCCACTATTAAGTTTGCGCCTGGACTCCAAAAGAACAATGCCCCTTTGTTGTTCCCTCTATCGTGGAAAACAACTAGAGACGAAAACACTGGCAACATCATGCTAGGTTCGAGCACATATGTACTGCCATCCAGAAGAGGAGGTAAACTCAAGCCAGATAGTAGCATGTTTGCAGTGCCATCCATAAAGGGCGGCAAACCCACTCTAAGAGGTAGTGCAAAGGTGTCCCATTACATAAGTTTACAAGTTAGAAGGTTTTATGTAGATGTTTGGAGCCCAAACTATATAAGGAATGGTCTAGGAGAGCTTTAGGGACACTATGCTATTGGATGATGCTTTCTCTTACTTTGTGGAGTTTTTTCTTGGAGCCTTAAGGTTTCTTCGTAGAGTTTGATTTGGAGAAGTATTTGAGGGTTTCTTTTAAGAGAGATTTTCAGTGAATTGGAGAGGGTCAGAAGCTTGAGTGCTTGTATGAAAGAGACAATGATGGAGTGCTTTCATTGTAGGGAGATCAATGATTTAGTGTACTTCAAGAAGATGCAACTTTGGTTTAAATTTTCTATACTTGTTTACATTTTGTTCTTGAAGTCAATGGAACTTCATGTGTTTTTTTCTATCATGCATAGTAGATAAGAATTTTCATGCTCCCGTGATGTAGAAATGTGATTGAATCAATTTTTTCTCCATGAGATTTCCTATAATTTTTGTGCATTTTGAGATTTGATTTATGCTAATGTGCTAATTTATTGCTCGTCATTTAATTATAATATGGTCACATAGAAAATTAAAACCATTTATGAACTTGGAAGACTAACCGTTAATTAGAAGAACATTTAGGTTAATTTATAATCATCTAATCAAATTGACATATTGTCAGTAGAAGATTGTAACTTGGATAGGGGACTAGAGGAGTTCTATAAAATTTGCATGGTTAAACCCCCTTAATTGTAATAAGAGCTCCCAATGCTTCTTATGACCTTGACAAAGATTAAGGTGAACTTGTTTTTGGTTTTCAATAAGAAAGCGGGGTTCTCATTGGAAGAAATTCAAAAATTCACATGATCTGTGTCTCTGAGTCATAGGAGTATGATTCTTGGTCATCTCTAAAAACTCAAAAACATAATTCAATTTCTTCATTAGGATTTTGAAAACATTTCAACTTCTATAATTTGAATCACTCCAAACTAGACTTAAAGCTTAATAAACTAGAACTTCACTAATTAGAAAATTTATTAGTTTCTTTGTAAGATCAACACACAAACTCAAATGTATATATTTTCTTAGCAACATATGTACCTCCATGATTATCGAATCCTTGACAGTGGTTTTAAACATCAAGTTTTTAGTGTCATTGTTGGGAAAATGAAGCCAAATTTTCTAATTTGGGATAATTTTAGTTAAACCACTTAGAGTATAGGTTTAAAATTGTTTATTTTTTCTTTAATTGTGTTTTTATATCTTATTTTTTGTATTGATATCTATTTTTTTTAAAATCTAAAAGAAAAAAAATTGCATCTTTTATTTTTTGCTTTGTCACACATTATTTGATTTTCAAGTTTTTGAATTCTTTATACGTGATTTCACTTTAGATTAGGCTCACCTAGTTGAGAGTCCTTAGTCGAATGCATATGATTGGAATAGTTGAGTTAGTGTAATTTGACTCTGAAATAAAAGAATTCATTAAGAAAATTTGAAAAATCACAAAAAAAAAAACTTCAAAATGGCAAATCCTCAGAAAAACAAGCTTAAATCTCTTAGGGAGTAGGCCAACCCATTTGTAGAAGAAATTTACATGAGTATTAATTAAATTATAGTAGAAGCTAATACATTTAAACTTCAAACTTGTGATCATCCAAATGATTCAAATAACCAGTTTGGGGGATCACCCACTAAAGACCTAATCCTTCACTATACTTGTTTCTTGGAACTATATGACCTTCAATTATATCAGTGTCAGTAATAATGTCATTAGATTAAGATTATTCTTTTTTTCCACTTAGGAATAAAGTTGAGATGTGGCTTAACTCTTTAGCGCTAAGATCGATCACTACTTGAAATGACTTAACTCAAAAATTCTTAGCTAAATTTTTTTCCTGTTTAAAACTGCCAAATTTGGTAATTACATCACTCCTTTTGACAATTTGGATGAAGATTCAATTTATGAATCTTGGGAGATGTTCAAAAAAAACTTAAAAAGTGTCCATACCACACCCTATCTGACTAGCTGATCATTCAAATCTTTTACAATGGCCTGGCGAGATCTTCATGATCAATCATGGATATTGTAGTTAAGTGGTCTCTTAATTCTAGAAAGCTAGATAGCTTAAGGTTAAATTTAGTGTAATGATCTTTACTCAATGATGAGATGGCTTACGGATTAGTAGGTCTTAATATTACTGCTTTGGAGACCATTAATGTCATAGGAAATAAGTTCAATATCCCTTATTTTAATACTTATAAAATAACCTAAAAGAATTGCCCAAATTTCAACTTAAATAATAACAATCCAGGGGTAAGAAACTATTCATGGGGGAACACCCATTCCAACTCCATAGAGAATTAAAACAACCAAGACAATAGTAACCTGGGATAAACCTACCCTCCTGGGTTCATTCTCAAAACTTAGTTTCAAGAGAAGAAATTATCTCTAGTGGAGACAGTGTTATAGATGGGGAACCAGATATAAGATTATTTGCAACCATAAAAAACATAGAGAATCAACTTAGGAAATTAGGTTACTCTTTAATAAATAAGCCCCCGGAGATGCTACCTAATAAAACTGATGTGATTCCTAAGGAAAAAGGAAAGGATCAAGTGCAACTTGTGAGACTTAGAAGTTGGAAGGAGTTGAAAGACATCCCTAGGAAAGAGAGTAGTCTTGTAAGGTTCGATCTCAAGCCTAAACAATCTGGAGAGAGCATATTAAAAGGTTTAAGAAAACTTAACTCCCCTCTGAGAAAGGTATAATAAAGACTACTACAACCCTTCCCTAAATATTATAGAAACAAAAGCTAGATCAACAAATTTAAATTTATAATTTTTTAGAGTTTTAAAAAAAGTTCACAATCAATATTATATTTGTTGAAGCCCTATAACATATGCCTAGCCATGTGAGGTTCATGAAGAATGTCCTTAAAAAGAAGAGAAAACTAGGAAATTTTGAAATTGTTACTCTGATCGAGGAATATCACATTATCATGCATAAGACATTTTCACAGTGGCTTAAGAGACCAGATAACTTTACAATTTCTTGAGTTGAAAGAGACAATCGTTTAGGGAAATCACTTAATGAATTAGGGGATATTATCAACCTTTTGCTTCTCTCCACTCTCAAAATACTAAGATTGGGAGAAGTCCAACTATCCATATTGACTAAGCAGTTAGCTGACTGATCCTTAACCTATCTTAGGGGGGTGACAGAGGATGTATTGGTTAGGGTTGAGAAATTTATATTTACTATTAATTTCATAGTCCTAAACATTGAGGAAGATAAAGAGATCCTCATTTTAATTGGTTAACTTTTTTATGCACAAGAAGGGTTATGATTCTTTTGTAAAAGAACTTACAGTGAAACTAACAGTTAGGAGGTTATTTTTGATGTTTTAAAATCAGTTAAATTTCTCCAAGACACTAGTGATGATCATTGCTACAAGATAGTTTTAGTGGAAGGGGGAGGGGGTTGGTTAATAGCTAATTTTATGAATCAATGGAGTTGGACTTAGTAGAGCAAATTATGATAGAGGATCATTGTGTGAGTTTTATGAAAGAATTTGCTTTACTCTTAAAGCTTGAGTTGTTAGGGATATATATAAGCTCTTATACATTAACACCAATGTTAAACCTTTAGTATCGTCTATAAAAGAAGCTTCAGAAATAGCATTAAAAATTCTTCCAAAGCACCTTAAGTATTTATTTTTAGTAGAATAATCAGCTTTTCTTGTAATAATTTATACCGAGTTGAGTGAAGTATAAAAGTCAAAGCTGTTGAGAATGCTGGGGACATTTGGGGAAGCCTTCATGTGGATCTTTGCTGATCTCAAAGGAATAAGCCCTTTATTTTGCATGTGTAAGACTCTTGTATAGCATGATTATGAACCCAAGGTTGGCCTTTATAGAAGGCTCAATCCATAATGAAGAAGCTGGTGAAGAAGGAAATCATAAACTGTATAGATGCAAGTATTAGCTATATCATCTCATAGAGTGTCTTTGCCTAATTTATTGAATTCCCAAGAAAGGAGAATAATGATAGTGAAAAATGAAAAGGAGTTGATACCCACTAGAAGTATCATAAGATGGAGAATTTGAGTTGACTTTAGAAAATTGAACGAGAACACTAGGAAGGATCATTTATTGATGTCTTTTCTTGAAAAATGTTAGAAAATTTGGCATGATACCCATTATTTTTGCTTCCTAGATGGCTACTTAGGATGTGACCAGATTCATATAACACCAAAGGAGCAAAAGAGAACAACTTTTACTAGTCTCTATACAACCCTCACTTTTAGGATTATTCCCTTCGATTATGTAATTCCCCGATCACTTTCCAACATTAAATGATGTTCATTTTTTAACTTAATTAAATGGGGAATTGCGTTCTTTATGAAGTATTTAAAAATTTTGTTGCATATTTTGATTTCTTCTTTAAAAACCTTGTAAAAGTATTACAAATGTTTGAGGAGACTAACTCGGTGCTCAATAAGTGTCAATTCATGGAGACTAAGAGGATTGTGTTATGGGCAAGAGGAAGATCAAGCCAAAACTTAGGTGATAAAAAAAATTGTACCCGCCCACTTGTTTTAAAGGGATTAAGAGCTTTTTAGGACATGTAGATTTTACTATCGACACATTATGAGCTACTCTAAAAGTTCCAAACCTCTATTTCATTTGTTTGAGAAGGACATGCCCTTCAATTTCAAATTACTCCATCACCATTGTAATTCTAAATAACAAGCCATTCATTGTACATGTTATTGTTGTATTTGATTGTAACCTTTTATTTGATCTTTTGTGTGATGTTGGTGACTATGCAGAAGAGGCAGTGTTAGGTCAAAGGAGACACATTTTTTTTTCATGTGATATATTATGCCAATAAGACTCTTAATGAGGCCAAAGTGAAGTACAACACTACGACAAAAGAGCTACTGATGATAGTGTATGCATATGATAAATATATGTTCTGTTAGATTGGTACCAAAGTTAAACTATATATTGACCACATTGTTATCAAATATATCGTGGGTAAGAAGGATGTTAAGTCTTGTTAGATCCAATGGGTCCTCTTATTAAATAATTTGATATTAATATTTTTTACCACACTTTTTGGTCAAACATTTCCCCCATGCTTATGTCCAATCTCATCTGGATCTGGAATGTTTTCCTAGTGTCATTAGATGGCGAACCGAGCTTGAATAAGCCAAAATTTGAACCACATTTAAACTATAATTTGAGCTAGCCCTAATACAAATCAATAACTAAAATTTACTACTAATTTTTTTTTGAAATTAATCAAACTAAATAGAATTAAATGTAACCAATTTCAACTAAATAAAGAAATTGAATTAAAAATTAGCTTAATTAAAAAAGTATTCCAAAATTATCATTTTCTTCATAAATCATTGTAATGCTTAAAATATTAATCTAAAAGTTACATGATGTTTATTAATGTAAAATATTCATGTATTATACTAAAAAATTATGGTTTACACTATAAATGTAAACCATAATCTAAAAATTTATGTAGGTGTAATTTTCGTGCAAGAAAACTTGAAGCAAAATATTTTACGTTAAAATCATATTTTACATTAAATCTTATCCATATTATTTACACTAAAATTCAAACTTATCCATATGGTTTACACTAAAATCTAAACCTTTTACACATTGTTTACTTCACAAAAGAAAAAGGTTTTGTGAATGTTTTGTTATTAGTACTCATGTTTAAGACTTTTTAACTTTCTCATGATGTTTATACATGTTATATTTGAATTAGCATCCATGTTTAAGCTTTCTAGGCTTCAAATGATCTTTATGCATGCTCTACAAGAATTAACATGCATGTTTAAGCTTTCTAATCTTCACATGGTGTTCATACATGTCCTATGTGAGTTAGCATCCATGTTTAGGAATTTTAGGCTTCACAAGATGTTTATACATGTTTTTTGAGAGTTAGCGTCCATATTTATGCTTTATAGGCTTCACATGATGTTTATACATGTTTTATATTAGTTAGCATTCATGTTTAGGATTTCTAAGCTTCACGTGATATTTATACATGTTGTATGTGAGTTAGCAACCATGTTTATGATTTCTAGGCTTCAAATGTTGTGCATACATGTTCTATATGAATTATCATCCATCTTTAGGTTTTTGTTTAGTTTCATATGATATTTATACATGTTTTATGTGTACTATCATCCATGTTTAGNTAGGTTTTTGTTTAGTTTCATATGATATTTATACATGTTTTATGTGTACTATCATCCATGTTTAGTTTTTTTTCTTAATATTCCCATGATGTTTGTTCATGTCATATGTGAATTAGGAACCATGTTTAGGTTTTTTGAGCTTCGCATGGTGTTTATACATTTTCTATGTGAGTTAGGCCCCATGCTTAGGACAACATGCTTGTTTGTGTAATGATTTAGGTTTGTGCTTGTTTATGTGATGGTTTAGATGTTTGTATGGTTATGCGATGGCTTATGAAAATCTATAAGTTTAGGTTATGAAAATTTAAATATTTTACTAATTTAGAAAAAAACCAATCACTTGAAATTTCAAAGAAAATATAATTTTTTTAAACAAAGAAATATGGAACAAAATGTGCTCTAAACATTTAAAATGTTTTCATACATGTTCTATATTTTTTATTGAGAAAGCCCAAGGGCTAATATATTAAAAAGAAAGAAAGATACAAATAGATTGTATGAGAGGACCCAAGCATGGCACCCTACCCACACGATAAACACNTGGAACAAAATGTGCTCTAAACATTTAAAATGTTTTCATACATGTTCTATATTTTTTATTGAGAAAGCCCAATGGCTAATATATTAAAAAGAAAGAAAGATACAAATAGATTGTATGAGAGGGCCCAAGCATGGCACCCTACCCACACGATAAACAACACATGCAAATGATTCTAGAAAAAAAAAGAAAATACAAAATGAGAGCCCAAAAATCAAAAGTGCCAAAACAAGTAGTATCAGGTAGCAAGAGAATGACCCAATTTTGCTATGCCTTTGCCTCTAGTTTTAGGACCATCTAACATATTGGTAAGATGAGTGTCATTGCTATTAGTAACTAATAAATCGTCTAATAACTTTCTGAGCTCGAGTTGGCCTCCATTCTTCTTCTTCCATCTGGAATAGACTTGTCATTCCTCATCCAAAAACTGGCTCATATGAATAGTGGATTGGTATAAAGTGTGTCAGACATGTGTAGGTTATTGAACATTGGATCAAAGGAACACTCTCATGTGTATTGGCATGTAATTGAGCATTCTTTAATAGCAATGAGGGTTATCAACAAGTTTGGATCAATACTAGTAGTATGGGGAGATGTTTCATGAGACTCCAGAGTACCATGCTCCAATCCAGCAGCTGGCATAAAGTGTTCAAAAGCAGGAGCATCCAGAGGTAGAATGGCTATGGTATGATGTTCTTTATCTAAGGCAACAAATGTTTGAATAGGAGGGTCATCAAAAAATTTTAAATTAGGAACAACGTTAGTCAGATGACCAGAGGTATATGTGGTGTTGGAATGAGGGTTGGGTTGCACCTTCTCAATAGGAATGATAGGTGGCAAGACGTCCACCCCCAATTAAGTATGAACAGATTTTTGAACAGGTTGCTGATCTTTAGCAATATCCAACCTTAGATGAGGATGGAAACGATAGAAAATAATAGAGTCGTGACCAAACATACTACAATAAGAGCAATAAGGAGGGTGTGGTCTAATTCAATCTTTTGCTAATAGTTGTTGTGAGTGGATCCAATCCATACCTCATCCGAATTTGGTCGGATTCAATCCTATCAACCTTAAGATGCTTACCGTAAGCAGTTTCTAAGGAGTAGATAATTTCAAAGTTGAGCTGGTGTAGTTTTAATCCCAGAAACTTTATCTAAATATGAATGATAGAGGACTCCACTTTTGGATCAAAGCGAATAGCCCACTTCAGGATTTTTATTAAAACGGTTATCAATCATGATTACCTTTTGAGAAAAAAATATGAGTGTAATCTTGTGAGATAACTGAATAAGTATATATCAGTCTTCAAGTAAGCTAATATTTCATCTACCTGATAGCTTCATAGCATCAAAATATTTCTGAATGATCTCAAGTTTAGGGTGATCATAAAGTAATTTCTCCACTGGAGCAAAACACCAAGAAGACGTAAGAGTATTATCGGCCGCGAAACATGGTGTTGGTGGTTTTGAGAATATGATTTAATTTAATATATATATATATA
>JXCR01013170.1:0-13052 GCA_002079205.1 Phalaenopsis hybrid cultivar | reverse complement strand
ATGTTCTAACAGTGTCATCATACATCTGAATTCTGACTTCACCAATACCAACAATATTGCAATATCTATCATCACCTAGATGAACTGAGTCAGAATTAGTTACATATATGAAGTAAACCACTCTATGTTAGATGTTATGTGATAATAATACCCTGAATCAATAATCCATGCATCCATGAACTGAATTAATTAAATAAAAAACATATCACTATCACTGCAATCTGAAATGTCACTCTGTACCATATTTACAAACTTCGATGATGCATCACCTTTCTCTCCAGTCTGCTTCTTGAACTTTGGACAATTCCTCTTCCTATGACTTGGCTCCTTGCACTTGTAGCAATGAATCGTTCTTTTGTCTTTAGACTTTGATTTGAAATTTCACCTTCAAGAACTTTCCTTCTCTTTCTTACTTCCACGATCTTGATTACCCTTAACATATAAACTGTCGCTATGAGAGCTTTCCCCTGCATTCTGCTTCCGTTGGTTGTGAGCCAACAATGCTGTAGTAATCTTATCAACTTTGATAGTTTCTTTCCCATATGTCAGAGTAGTCACCAGATGTTCATAAGAAGAAGACAATGAACACAATAAAATCATTGCTCGGTATTCATCCTCAATACTCGCATCAAGTCATGATAAATCTATGATTATTTGATTGAAGTCATTCACATACTACGCCAGATTAGAACCTTCTAGCAGCTCATACCGCTTTTGCTTCAGATACAATTTATTCATCAGAGATTTAGACAAACTGAGTTTTCAATTTCTTCAACACCTCTCCTGAAAATTTCAAATTCATCACGTGCTACATAACCTCATCTGTCAGACATAAATGTATGGTTGCTACCGTTCGTTGTTGCAATTCTTCCAAATCTTCATCATCCATGACATCTAATTTCGTTGCTCGCAAAGCCTTTAAGATTCACAGTTGTGCCAACAAATCTTTTACCCTTGTTTGCCACAATCTAAAGTTACCAGTTTCATTGAACTTCACCACCTCGAATTTTGGACTAGAAATTTCCATATGAAATTACTCATGCCACGAACTGTGGCGATTTGCGACTCACAGAAGACGACCTCCCGAACGTCTACTGCCGAGATCTGCGCGTCTACTGCCGCCAATCGCACGACAGAGAGGTTCGACTCCCTTTGCTATTGCGAAGAAGCCCTATAGCAGACTTGCACCAAATGCCTCCTCTGCCGCGATTTGCCTGCTGCTCAAAGAATCCTCAGCAAGCCCGGACTCTTCGTCTGGTCCAAAACTATCGCGAACCCTTGAATTCGCCGAAGCCAAACCTCCTCTGTCGCGCGAAGCTCTCCTGCTCGCCGAATCTGTTGCGATTCGACTGGTTGCGTCGCCGAACACGGTCATGAGTCCCTCGGCTGGTCACGATCCTCTACTAGCAAACTTCATTTGGGTCACGGAAGAACCCCAATGCCGCGATTTGTGAACTACTTGTCTTCATCTGCCGAATTGCCTATTTTGAACCCTAGCCAAAGATCTCTTTTTCTTGCGCCAAAATTTTCTACCCTAGAACCTCGCTCTGATACCACTTGTTGAGAAATTAGGGCGAAGAAGAAACAAGAATCAACACAAATCCAGAAGAACACACAGAGATTTAACGAGGTTCGACAAAGATGTCTACGTCCTCGGGAGCAGAGCGCGGACTTTCTTTCAACTCAAGAAAAATGTTACAAAATACATGATAGAATAACCTAGGAATACAAACAAGAATATATATAAACCTAGAGAAAACCCTGTATTACAATATGTAATTCCCAAATTACCTCTATATCGTACCGCGTGGCATTGCCCTCGCACCCCCAACCCACATAGCAAAACTCCGTCAATTGGACAAGTTCTTTCGCTTCGTTCCAGCATCTGTCCCTTATATGGTATATGAGTCATACCTAATAGGTTCTCCATGATAGTAATAAGGGTTTTCTCCATAGATGACAGGTTTTCTTCCATGTAAAACCAATTCGAGAGTTTTAAGGAGATAATAAGGAAGCTTATTTAGATACAATCCAAAACCCTGACCAAGGGATGACCGAAGATTTCGTGGCCAAATCAAAAGGGAAGGAGATCGAACGAGAGGAAAACGAGAAGGAAAGCATGCCGCATCAAGAACCCCCTCATAGGGCTCCGATTGAGAGTGGATAAGAGATTTCTGATGGAGGCGTTGGGCTGAAATATAGAGAAGAGGTTATGTAAGAAGTATGAAAGAGCATGGAAAAGAAAGGAGAGAAGCAGCGAGGGGATAAGACTATGATCAAAGGAGAGAGTTTTACCTCAATAAATGGGGGAAACAACAACGGGAGAAAAAATTGAGGTGGAGATGCTAGGGTTGGGAAGTTGAAGATGGCCATCTTCGAAGGGAAAAATGTGCATGGGTGGGTGTATCGAGTGAGACGATACTTCATGGAGAATGACCTACAGAGTAAGGAGAAAGTAATGGCGGCAAGGTTATATTTAGAGGGGAAAGCCCTAGCCTGATACATTGGAGAGAGGCTAGATACCTGACTAGTTCATGGGAGTAATTTAAAGATTATTTGTTAGAATGTTTCTGAGCTATTCGAGAAGGAGACCAATACAAATAATTTTTAGTCTTGACTTAGGAGAAGATTGTCATGGAATATAAAGAGAGATTCGAGCTATTATTGAGACATCGAGGGGGATTTCTGATGCGAGATTAGAGAGAAACTTCATGAAGGGCCTAAAACCCGACATATGATCAACACTCAGACTATTGAGACCACAAAGAATAAGCGAGCTAGTAGAGCTCGTCTGGATTGTGGCAAACAAGAATCAGATGAAGAAGACCAATAAAAGCGACACCATAAGAGGATTCAACAAGAGTAGCTCACTGACAATGACACAGAGGTCCTAGAAATTGTCATTTCAGAACGAGACACTGAAGAAGAGAAGTATGCGCATGAGGGCAACTTCAAGCGCCTCACAGAGGCAGAGGTTCAGGACGAGGGATTATATTTTCAATGTGATAAGAAGTATGCGCAAGGCCATCAGTGTAAGGATCGCACACTCCAGGTCCTTTTAGTTTCTAATAGTGAGAAGATAGATAGTGAAAGTTAGATGAAGAAGCGGTGGAGGAACAACATCATTTTTTCCCAACTTGAAGACAATGTATTTTTTTGGAGGGAAGTATTGTTATGATGGCCTAAACTAAAAGCAATTTTGCTTTTATTAGCCTAAAAACAACTTGTTTTTTTTTATTAATATTAGGTTTTGGTATAAATAGGCCCGAATAGAATTACGGTTAGGTAAGCATAAGATTGTTTGTTGTGTTAGGTTTAGGGTTTAGGATATATTTTCTATTTCTCGAATTGTAGGAATTGAGATTCTTGTATTCGTGTTGTTTTAGATTATTAAAGAAAAAAATATTTACTTTGCCGTAATTTCTGTGGAAAACCATGCCGATTTCTGCATCAACTCGCACCACAATACCACAAATTGGGGCTTTTAAAATTAGTTGGCTCAGATGTTTAATCATTTCACTTCCTTCATTCTAGAAGTTCAATAGAATAAATAAATGAAGATAATTATTAAGATTGTTCTTTTAACCATTAGAAGAATGAATAAAGATTTTGGAGCTCTGTTGTTTGCAAAGCACAATTTCTTATCAATTGAATAAATTACTAGAATCATATTAGTATAAGGTTGGTACATATTGATTCCAAGAAATCCTAATCCTTGCCTCACTTAATATCCTCTTCCCGTCTTTGTGCTGCCTCAACAACACAAATCTAAAGTTGCAAACTGTAAGACAACAATTTGAATGCAAGCGGATCGTTCTACTGTTTTCTTGCTGAGAAAAACGTTCTAAAATGCAAAATTCCATAAACTGTAAGGCAACAATTTAAACGTTGTTTGCATTCATGATATTATAAATACCTGAACTAGACGGTTGGGATGATGCGCAACTTTGTCAATGGAAGTTTCTGCACTCAGCCAATCAACTGCTAAAAGCTTTAGAAGAGGATCTCCCCCCGGAACCTGTTTTACAATAGAATAGTTAGTACAAATGACAAGGTGAAGCTTAAATAACACAAATATGCTTTTACAAAGCAGACATGGTTTCCAACTCAAAGCATGGGAGTTACTTTGCCGTAGATGATCCAAGCAAGGCCTTACTTGTTGGGTAAGCATAACTCTAGGTGCCAACTTGGGTATAATTATGTATAAAATGCAAGTCTGATTAGAAGGGAAGACCAGAATCAGGTTCGCAACAATTTGCCTGATTCAAGCAATTTTGACCAGAGAAAGGTTAAAATTCCAGAAAAATATAACCGTTTTCAACATTAAAGGCACCTTTTATCTGATCAATGAAATGGTTAATTCCATTAATGTGGTTGGAACCAAGATGGATGTAGGTCTGTGGCACTGTAGGCTTGGCCATATGAGCGAGAAATGTATAAAATCCTTATTTTCAAAAAATAACCTTTAGGGTTTGAAATCAGTTGATCTGGATTTCTGTGAATACTGTATTTATGACAAATAGAAGAAAGTTTTTTCTCCAAAAGTGGATCAATGGTGAAATCAAAAGAAACTGGATTCGGTCCATATTGATGTAAGGGGTCCTACTCAAGTTCATTATATTAGAGTATCTAACTATTTTGTCACATTCATTGATGATCGCACGAGACAGGTGTAGATTTATTTCTAAAAGCAGAAATATGATGTATTTGAAACCTTTAAGAAATGAAAGACTATGGTAGAAAATGAGACAAGCTTGAAGCTGAAGCCCCTCAGATCAGATAATGGAGGTGAATACCGTTATTAGAAGTTCAAACATTTATGTGATATAGGCATGAGTTTACTGTCCCAAGGACACTACAGCAGAATGGTGTGGCTGATCGCATGAACAGAACAATCACGAAGTATACTAGGAGCATGAGATTGCATGCAAGCTTGCCGAAACAATTGTTAAGAGATTCAACAGAGAAACAACTCATACAAAGATATTCTTCTTCTTTACACTATTTGTTACTAATTGATAGTGGTGAACCAAAGTGCTTTGAGGAGATCATTCAAGTTGAAGATTCAAGAGGGTAAGTGTGGAGGTTCTCACTATTTTGTCACAATCATTGATGATCGCACGAGACAGGTGTAGGTTTATTTCTGAAAGCATAAATCTGATGTATTTGAAGCCTTTAAGAAATGAAAGGCTATGGTAGAAAATGAGACAAGCTTGAAGCTGAAGGATCTCAGATCAGATAATGAAGGAGAATACCGTGATTAGATGTTCAAGAATTTATGTGATATAGGTATGAGTTTACTGTCCCAAGGACACCGCGGCAGAATGGTGCGGCTGAGCACATGAACAGAGCAATCGCGGAGCATGCTAGGAGTATGAGATTGCATGCAGGCTTGCCGAAACAGTTGTCAAGAGATTCAACAGAGTAAAACAACTCATACAAAGGTATTCTCCTTCTTTACACTATTTGTTACTAATTGATAATGGTGAACCAAAGTGCTTTGAGGAGACCATTCAAGTTGAAGATTCAAGAGGGTGAGAGCTCGTTATGGATGAAGAAATACAATCTTCGGAGTTAAATCAAATTGAAAATTTGATAGTATTACCAAATGACAAAAGAGTACTGCACAACAAGTAAGGCTACAGACTTGAAAGACGAGTCAAATGGTAACAAACGCTACAAGACAAGACTTATTGTGAAGGGCTTCCAACATAAGGAAGGAGTGATTATAGAGAGATCTCCCCAGTGGTGAAGATGACGACTGTCAAGGTTGTTCTGAGCCTGGTAGCAGTAGATCTACAATTGGAGCAGATAGATGTAGAGACAACTTTCTTACGTGGAGATCTAGAGGAGCTATTCATGGTGTAACCACAAGGTCATAAGGTTTCTAGGTAAAGAAGGTTTGGTCTGTAAATTGAAAAAAAGTCTCTATGGCTTTAAGCAGGCGCGGAGACAGTAATACATGAGGTTTGACAGGTTTATATTAGAAAATGAGTACTTGAAGTGCCAGATAGAACATAGTTGTTTCATCAAACACTTTTGTGTTATATTTTGCTTCTCTTGTATGTAGACACATGTTGATTGTAGAGGCGAATGTGGAAAAAATCAGGGACTTGAATAATCAGTTATCAAATGAGTTCAAAGTGAAAGATTTAATTCTAACCAGGAAGATCCTATGGATGAGAATCAGCAGGGACAAGTGTGCAAGAACACTGAAGTTGTCTCAGGTAGAGTATGTTCAAAATATACTACAGAGGTACGATATGAGTGAGGCAAAACCAGTTTGCACTACCTAAGGTAGTCACCTTAAATTATCCAAGGAGCTATCACTTAAATATGTAGAAGAGCAAGCACAGATGGAGAGAACTCCGTATCCTTCAACAGTTGAAAATTTGATATATGCGATGATTTGTACCAGACCAGATATTGCATATGCAATGAGAGTGATCAGTAAGAACATGGGCAATCCAGATAGACATTATTGGGAGGTGATAAAGTGGATTCTTACATATTTGAAGGGAACAATCTACAGTGAACTTTGCTATGAAAGTGCAAGGATCAACCTAAAGGGATTCGTAGAATCAAATATGACAAAACATGTGGACACTATAAGTACAACGAGATATATCTTCACATTGGGAAACACAACTGTGAGTTGGGTTTCCAGGTTGCAGAAAATCATTGCACTTTATACTATGAAGTTTCATGGCAGAATTGAGTAAGCAACAGGAAATTGAAAAACTATACAGTGGCAGTATGAGTGTGATTCATCTTGCTAAAAACACTGTTTTTTATGTTAGGACGAAACAAATCTAACTCAGGTATCATTTCATTTGATCTCGTTTAGAAGATGGTCAGTTATTTCTTGAAAAAGATATATACAACTGAAAATCCTGTGAATATATTGACGAAGGTAATGATTGTTAAGAAACGGAAGTTGTAGTTGGCTTCAGTTGGGTTTCATGAAGGTTGAGATCGGGGTGAGCCACACCACGGTACGTGATCAGGATACATAACTATGAATGCAATTCAGATAGAGGTGCAAATACAGAGAATTGAATTTGGTGCTATCAGTCTCCAAGTAGGAGGTTGTTAGTTTTGAAGTCTGATTATAGCAACCATAAACAGCAGGCTGGTTGGCTTCCATGCAATTAGTGCATCCGGCTCCAAGGCTCCGGGCTATGGGCGCCCATTGAGTGTTTCCAGACAGAGAAGGTGGAAATCCTGCGTCCAAACTGGGAGCTGGGGCGCCTCGAGCGGTTTTCACAAGAATTGCTATTTATGTCACAATTTTGGGCAACATATGTGCGGGCTTGGAGCGTATGTCTTCCTGTTTGTTCATCAACAATTAGGGCTTGATGATACATGTCTAACCAGAACTAGTCTCAAGATTCAAATATCAATTTGATCAATCAAATGAAATCTTTCTCAACACCAACCTTACAGTCATAAGGATTAGGACGATCATTAAACAAAGACCTCCCACGCGCTAATCAAGTGTCCTTTTCTTATCCATATATTCATCAATGGAGGCAGATGGTTCAACATGATCTTAAACAGTGTGGACGACTACACCATATTCTTTGTCATAGCAACAAAACACACTTTATCCAAGCGCCTATAAAAACCCCAAAGAAAGGAGCTCACGATTATTCTTAGACCAACTTATAATTTGAAGGAGACTTTGCTGAGTTTCTTTCAATCCTTTTTCCTGTCGTCAAGCTTATTTACTAACTTAGGCAGTAAAGTGTTTTCTGGGAGAACCATTCCTTGGGGGAAGGCATATCATTTTTTAGCACTGCATGTGCAAGAGGCTTGCTAAAATAACAAAGAGTATCTTCAAAGAACTCAACCGATATTGAAAACCATTTCCATCACATAATTGTCTTCCTTGGCAAGAATTAAATGTTTATGGTTATTCTTTGGCAAAAAAGCATAATCACTTTCATTTATTTGTTTCCATTTAAATTCACCTTATTTTCTTAGCAAGAAAACAAACATTCTCATGTACCTCGTTTAATCAATTAGATGCCAAGTTTTTTAATATATTAACCTACTCAAGATGTTCTTACTTCAACATAATGCATGCATGTGTAATTTGTTTATGGATGTGCATTCTTATCCAATTTCGTAAGAAAGAATTTCTCTTTCTTAAAGACTCTTATCAAACACCATTAATCGCACATTTCACAAATGCAATTACTCTTAAAACAGATCAAGATACTAACCATCTCTCTTCTCAGCAAAATTTTAACCTAAAAAAAATAAGCTTTATGTAGTTTATTGGATTCACATCTCCATTCGGCTCTTTGAGGAAAATTTTGCTAAAAAAAAGAGAGCTAAGAGATTAAAAAACACAACATAAGGGATCGTAAATATCTTGATTACTTCATTATTACTTTTTGCCTTGTTTGACAAATTCCATGTTCAATATTTAGTAAGAGGAATAAGTATTATTTCAAATTTCGATTTCCATTTATATTAAGGACCTTAATTGTTTATAAAAAAGAGCCCCTTGATGGCGCAGATACAATCTAAAGTGAATTAAAAATGTCTTCAAAACCGGATTCTCTCTTTTGGTCTGATGTCCCTTTCCTCCAACCAACTTTCAACTTTTTCCAAATTCTTCTTGAATTTATTCCAGATAGTACAACATCACGGTATATAATCCACAAACATGTACCAGAGCCTCACATTCATAATAGTTCAAAATTCATACGCATAAAGTGCAGTTTCTCAAATGCAGTCAAGTCATGAATTTTATTATTTGTTGTGCTACAATGCATCTCAAGCATTAGTTTCATTTCTAAAAATTCAATGTCAGAAACAAATGCATTCTCTTAATTTACTCAGATATACAAAGTTTAAGTCGTTTTCATCTTTCTATTAGCATAATTTGCTATTAGAATACAATCATCGATCAAATGGTACAAATTTAAGTTAGAAATTCAAACTTCTATAGAACTTGCCATCATCGATCTAAAAATTGCAAGGAAGAACCAATATAAAATTATCACCTCATTTCTCTAACTAAATCAAATAATAGAAGGCTAACTTCTGTTCATATTTTACATCTAGAGCATACAATGGCAATATTCAATTCATTTCTTGTACTGCTGATGTATAAGACAATAAAATAATAATAGAACTAAACTAAAAGAACGTGGATGGCAGTAAATTAATAGTAACCTTAGAGCAATCTTTTAAGTAAGACTTCCCCCTTATCATAAATCCTGGTTCACTAGGCTTAGTCCAGCAGTTGGTGTCAGCTTCCCCTTTCCCTTGAAGCAGTGAACCATGGAATTGACTTGGATTTATGGTAACAGGAGGATAGGTAGTGTCCAGTTCATTTATCTCCCCTGTTTCTGCATTCACAAGAACAGTTGACATTCGAAAAGAGAATTAAATGAGTTGCTTTAAGAAAATTACACTTCATCATGCTGAGTCCCTAAAGATAAGTGTCATTTGAGGTAAAATTATGGAAAAACACACTTATTTTTAGGATTACATACATATAAAAAAAAGGCCTCCAGTGAAAAACACACATATTGTTCCACGCACAAATTAAAAATACAGCACTATTCATTATCCAATGACCATACATAAACTTACAAATGTTTGGACAATAAGAAACCATGGTACATTTCTAATAATAGATTCTAGGTAAAAAAAAAGGCAAACGATTAATGGAACAATGCCAAATGGTCCCACGGTTTAGTTTCATTGGTGTAACTTCCTAGAAATCAACCATCTTGAGAATACTCCATACGAGTAGGGGTGTAAACGAGGCGAACACGAGCGAGCTCAGGCTCAGCTAGTGTTCGGCTCGTTTATATTTCGAGCTCAAAAAGTGTGTTCGTGTTCGGCTCATTTACTTAACGAGCCGAACACGAGCAGTTCACAAACAAAGAGTCGTTTTGACAACCCTAATCACGTAGCCATAAGATGTTAAGGATTAGGGCAAGATATAAAACATTATTTGAATTTGATTTAATAATTTATTACTTTTCATTGATTATAAATCTTTGTAGCCTTGTAGTCAATTAAATTTTTTAAAAATTCTTCTCATCAAAGATCAATATATATATACGTATGTATATGTATGTGTGTGTGTGTGTGTTGTGTGTGTGTGTGTGTGTGTATATATATATATATATATATATATAATTAATTAGTAGTATTTCGAGCCAAAACGAACCGAACATGAACGAATAAATATTTGTTCGGCTCGTTAACTTAGTGAACGAGCAGAACACGAGCTTCTTAACAAGCCGAACACGAGCTGTTCGCGAACAACGAGCTGTTTTGACAACCCTACATACGAGCATGTTTAAGTTTGAAGTTTCTGAAAACAAGTGATCTCCTAGAGCCACCCAATGAACTTGTCCGGATCAATGTGAACATTAAATCCCGGCAAGTCAATCTTCACTTTAACATCCTGAACTCTCCTCTGATATTCTATGTGAAATCAGTGAGATATTGGTTCTTCATCACTAGAAATTTGGATTCACTCTCTTCTTGATCAGTGAGTCACCATTGTGACTATGGGTAATCTCAGTGGCTTCTCTCCTCTCGAAGGCAGTAAGTCTCTGTTGCAGTTGAAGGATTTTCTGTTGCATATCCGCCATGGTAAATTCCTGGAGACTTCTATGAGTGCTTTTCTTAAGCGTAAACCGGAGATGGAGATGACGACTAGGGTAATATGGTGTAAATTTCTGCTGATAAATATTTCGGTAGATGCAAGATTGTAAATCAAAATTTGTCGGAGGCTTAGGCTTTGGTCGTAGGTGTTGATGCAAATTTTTTGTAGAGGTAGAAATACTGTATTTGAAAAATGTATAGTTAGGGCTATAAATTGTGGTGGGATGGATTAGAATATAATAGGGATAACTTTTTTTCATGGATTTTTATTTGGGGTAAGAAACAAAAAACCATAAAAATCAAAGGCTTGTTGGGCTCTCATACAAAATATCATTATAGGGCTCCTACAAGGTGCTTAGGAAGTGGGATTTGCAGAGAGGTTGTTGTGGAGTGGTACGAGAAGAATAATAGGGTCGATCGATACAATTTGGATGGTGATAGGCGTCACTCAATAGCTGTTTCGACTAAACATAGCAAAGAAAACTTTGAAACGGTGAGATATCGGTATTGAGGAGGATCTGCCACTTGTTACTAAGTAAAATACAAATACACATCTTAAAAAAGAAAGAAAATAAAACACTCCAAGAGCATAAAACAAAAAGTAAAGTCTCCAAGCACAATAGCATTAACAAAGATTATCCAAACAAAAAACAAACACAAATAGTCACCCAATAGGAAATATCTTAATTAGAAAAAAGAAATAGAAAATACTAGAAAAAAGAAAAAAAAAAGAAAAGAAAAACTAAAAAGAAATAAATACCAAAAAATTGTAAGCCGGGTGCGGCCACCTCTCCCACGATCCGCAATCCCGTGGATCACAACCCACGATAGCAAGAATTTCATATGTCGTGATTTGTGGCTTCCCACTCTGCATCATTCTCCCTAAATATAAGATGCATTTCCTTTTCTTTGGAAGGACCCGAATCTCACTGTCGAATGTTCTCCCTCACAAAACACTTAAGAAAATTTTCAAAGTTGTGGTTCATCACTTTTGTTTAGTCATTTGTCCATGGGTGCATTGTCGAACTAAACATAAACTTACTCTCGATTTATTCCATAGAAATTTCTAAAAATCACTCAAAATTTCTCATTTCTATATCAAATGATGATATGTTGAACCATCCTAAGCAGTGACAACCTAGGAGGAAGGTTGTATGTCAGACAATCCTGAAACCAACTTAGCTAGGGTTGACATGTGTTTGGTATCAGCTACTTGTCAATGTCATCTAGAATAACCAATGTTAATCTTGGTGGCACTTCTCTCACCGGCTCAGTCTGAAGGACCCATTAAATGACTAGCATCTACCCCTTATCGACCAGAAGTTGATAACATCATCATTCTCTTATGAGTCATTGTCAATTATTCAATTGTTCCATGCTCAATGATATAGATCATTCTCCTGTTTGGGCAATAAAAAATGAGACAACTAAATTAAAATATTAAAATTAATTTTACCTCATTACTGGTTGCACACGTCTTCTCTGGAGGTTTTCTTTTCTACCGTTCATCTTTTAATTACTTAAAATTTAGTTTAAATATAACAGTTAGCTAAACAAACCAGTGAATACTCGTACTTTTAAATTACAACAATACAAGGAAAAAAGAAGAACAATATGCATGTCAATTAAGCTTCTCTATGAATTAATATAAACATTTAACACGTTATTCAAAAGAATTTATATCATTAGCATATTAATATCATTTCATATCAATGAAACCATCACAGGAGGCCGTCTAAAAATTTGTGTCAATTAAGATACATCAATAACAATATCATTTTTCATCCAGATGCACGGGTACATTAGTATTCCTCCACTAATACTATCAAGCACTATTTCATCATAGTCAGTCATGCACATACAAACGTTCAACATTAATATATATATTCATCGCATTCAATCGTACTTTATAAAACAAACATTAAAATTCATGAATGAATAGCTACAATGTTCACAACGATGTGACTAATAAATAAAATAATAGCTCAATCAGAATAAAACATCCACAGATATCATTAACTGCAAACATATTTGAGAAGAAACAAATTATTAGTATAATTTAAAAGCACATGTACTCACCTAAAAGAAACTTAATTTCATAAATTTTTGCCCTGACGTCGACTCTTCTAAAATGGAAACCTAACATGCGTATTCATTTTATAAAATTTTAATTAGTTATTAAATTTACATCATTTAAGTACTAAGTTTCCATTATTTTACTTCATAAAGAGGACCTAATTAAATACATTTCTTAAACTTTTCCTTACCTAAACTTGCTCAAGCAAATCTTCATCTTCTCTAGTTCACACCCTTCGCCTCCTTCCAACCCCCTTCAAGACTATATATATATTGAGAAAGCCCAAAGGCTAATATATTAAAAAGAAATAAGGATACATATAGATTGTGTGGAA
>JXCR01013158.1:0-10795 GCA_002079205.1 Phalaenopsis hybrid cultivar | reverse complement strand
CATCTACTCTCCTAATCGGATCATCAGATGGTCGACGTTTAATGTGACCAAACAATCTAAGATGGTTTTTTCTAATTTTGTCTGTCACAGGAGCTACACCAATCCTATCACGGATATATTCAATTCGCATTTTGATCCAACAAGTAAACACCGTTAAAAACAATTTTACATAACCTTTTGTGTGAATTCTGTTCAATCATTTTCTTCGGGCCTTACCCTACTATCGACTGACATTCCTCAAAGACCTACATATTGCTTGACATTACAACTAGTGTTTCCAGAGGTATTCATTTAATCAACTAAAAAATTAATTGAATATCACTTCTTTGTATAGATAACATCAACTCCCCCATGGCTTTGCAAAAAAAAAATTGTGACGTTAATAGTAACCTCTGCTTTTTTTTTCCTTCTTGTTGCAAGAATTTTCCTCCAGTTTAATACAACAACTGTGAGATTTAAGGCCATATGCTACTTGAATGAGTTCTTTAATTCAATTTTGTTTGACTTTGACTTATGTTTCTTTAAAGCGTTCATCTTGGGTTTAAAAACTAAATTAAACTGATCCTTTTCATCACCTGCAGTTGTGTCATGTGTCTTATAATTCATGGTATTTTACTACTAGTTACAGCAAGCTTCTCTTTTACCAACTTAATTTCATAAAAATAGATAAGAGTTGGTGCAAAAATTAAAGACTGTGCATATGCTAAGATGATGCTGTGATTGTTCACTGCCTCAAATTAAACACTGTTGTAACTAATATAAGGTGCAACCCCTACATTGCTTTTTTCATCATCCATATAAGCTGTCATGGAATCTGTGGTAATGGTAATTTGGCTTGAGGAGATTTTGCGCATGAATATATTCAACACCACTAGTGTCAATTTTAATTTACTTTTCATTACCTGAATCCTGATTTTATTTCCAATTTTTCAAAATTTACTTCCAATAAACTCGGTATATTCTACGGTTTATAAAAGATATGCAGCAGTTTTGAGGAAAGAAGGGTTGCTGACAGCAAGTGGGATTGATGGTAGAGGACATGGAAATTACCAAACAATAAGAAAATGATTATCTCACACAACTCTCTGAAATTCTGAAAAAAAAAAATCAACAATAAAGGGCAGAGGCAGTCAAAATCCTTAGCGAGAGAGCATTTGCATGAATCAATACATTGCCCAGCAGAAGAAAGAGATAACCATAGTATAATTCAAACAATTAGCTTAGAAAAAATACTTGAAGTCGACAATTACTTTGAGTGAATAAGAAATCAAACACGTAGCTGAAAACATGATATATTAATTAAAAAAGTGTTAGATGTTACATTGGAATTTAAATACAATTCGAAGCTTTAGTTTTATTTTCCTAGGTAACAGGTTCTTAAAAGTTAGCAACCACGCACAAATAGACAGCGCCACTGCCAATTTCTACAATTAATAACAGCGAAGTAATTTAGATTATAATTTCTTAAAAGTTAGCAACCACGCACAAATAGACAGCGCCACGTAGCCAATTTCTACAAATGTAATACAGAAGGTTTGAATGATACTTACATGGTGAAAAATGTAGCAAAGGCATTCGGGAACAAAACGAACATTGGCAGCTTCACCCCATATAAGAAAGTACAAAGAGATTAATATAATTTTTCGGCTTTTATTAATTGCTTCAAAGCTGCAAAAAAAGATTCAGTAACGTGGGTAAGAAATTAGAAAAAATTTGCAACCAAAAACATGTCAACTTGCCTATTCCAAGCAATCCGTACGCCAATGTATCTACACCATTTGATGTAATTGTCCAATACCTTTTGAAAAACTTCATTGATGGCCTTTTCATCCATTTTCTGCATGCCATAAAAACAGAAAAATAACAAAACAATGCATTGTATTGTAATGTTTAAATAAAAACAAGAGGAAGGATGATAACACCAAGTAAAAGTTTCTTCTCATAATTTTTTCTTCACAATCAACGCAATACTATCACTGTCTCTACTGATGCCAGGCTTTAGCCATGTTTTCACCGCAGTTCCTCTAAATTTTATTTAAATGAAAATGTGAACAAAATGAAAAGCATTAAGAATAAAATCATGTCGGCCGCCACAGTTTGAAAGTTGCTACCGTAAGTAAAAGCATGTCTGTTAGATGAGATGTAACCTCATAAAGTTTGACAGGCTTACAATCGAGCTAAACATATGCCAAGGTCAAGATCAATGTGGCTCAAGAAACCATGCTAAATGCTAGCTTATCGTTGAGCTAAGCAAGCATAACACAAAAAGAGATCAAAGAAATAAGTTATAGCTTATGAAAAATGATGGATCGCATTAGAAGAAATTCGTGATTTTCATGGAAAGATATTTCAAACAAAATGATTTTTAATGCATGTGTTGCCAAGCTATTCGGAACATATATTATGATCCCAGCTCTGAGGAAACAATGACATAAACGATTGCAGTGTCATTTATTCTACAAACCTTCTTGCCCTGGCAGTTTTTTTCTACTACATGCTGCACGGTAGATAAAATTAGTATGAAAGCATATGAACTTTAACCAGTTCTTCAATAAGCAATCTTATCTTCTACAATTTCAGTACATGCTTGAATTTTGATTAAATCACTGTCAAAATACATAAAACAGAATACAAAGGTAGGTTATATGCCATAGATAAATGAATATTTCCCATGAAAGACTAAATCACGTGACGATGAAACAAAATCCATCTTTCTGCCAAAGGAAAAAGTTTATAGACTCCAATAGGGATGAAATTCTCGCTTAATCATAGTGAAATAAATTATTAGAGAAAAAAAATTGTTTTTTCTTCTTCAACTCACCTTCCACGCGCTTGGTAAGGCTTTATCACAGTATTGTGGTAGTAGTCACTGCAGAACAGTAGTTCATGGTGCCTCTGTCAAGAGAAACCACCTTTTCATGCAGTTATCCTACTATTACAAGGGATTCGTACCTCAGCTTGAGAAGTGTTAAAGTGTAGCAACTGCAGGAGCGCGCAAAGGGAATGCTTGGGGCAATGATGGATAAAATCAACCTTCAGAAAAACCTCAAATTACAAGGACTATATAGCATTCTAGTCCTTCAAATTTTGCTAATAAATCTTACTCCTAAGCCTCGTGCAAAAGTAGTCCTCGTCATTGTAGCGACTTCTTCTCTCATCCCTCATCAAGCTGCGAGTTTCTAGAAAGGAGGCAGAGACTATGACAGGGAATCTCGTGTGATCTTCAACAATGATACAGCTCAAATGCTTCAATATTTCTAAAAAATTTCCCTTAAAATCTAAAGCTCATTCACTATAGCCATATATTCACACCTTCCTCGCTCACACTCAATGTTACCCCATAGCTTCACAATTATGAAACTCTCTAGTATGCAAACCTAGCATTTCAACACCACGGCCTTGAGATTCTCTCTCCCAAATCAATCTTCTCCCACACAATGACAAGGAAACTAAAAAATTCATTTAACTCTCCAAAGACTAAATGCTTATGACGATTTGTGACATTTACCAGGAATTTTTGGACATGGTCACAAATGAGAGAGGCATCACCCCTTCCGAGGTTTTCCCCTCAAAAAGCAAAATACTAACCTAAAATTCCCTAGAAGCTTCTTCTACCAAATTGAATCATTGAACCTTTTCATTTATTTGACTCAGTGTCCTGGTCCTTCACTTCTAAAAAATTTTGGCTTAACATTAGATAATATACCTTATTGGCATAAAATCAGATTAATTTTTCAAAATTGATAATGTTCATAAAACTATGTTCCATTACTCTTCCTCGTTGCTTAATGTTGAAAGTTATTAGCATGATTCATGCAAAAGTAAAATACAACTAAACAACAATTTTAGTCCTAAATATTGATGCTGAATACTTATCCAATCATCCGTCATTTTCTTAGTCATAAAGATTTAAGTAGATCAAATTTCTTAACCAAACAAAAGTTTTTTTCAGAAGTCCTTGTAGGCTCCAAAAATTCCGACTGCTCCCCAAAACTCTGCTTTTTTTTATTATTTTTTTGCTGTGCTGGGAGTGAAGAAAAGATACTACACACAAATGTCGCCGTCATTTTGCGATGATTTTTTTGATATGAGGATAAAGATTTCCCACAAACACAAGCCCATATGTTTAATTACCCCTCCTGATAACAGGAGAGCACTTTCGATTAAAGCTGATCATTAAGAAAAGAATATTCATTTAATAGCAGTAGACTTAGGATTTAAGCTGTGAAATTTTTCACTTGATGGTGGGGGAAATGGTGACGAAACTCGATCAATATCTCATGGTTCTGTCATCTCGGGTCTTTATGGTACTTAATCTACTTAGTCATAGAAGTTAGTCGATCCAAAATTCTTGTCAGCAATCATAGGTTGTCTCGTCCAAGAATACTTTGTAGAACAGGGGTAGAATTTGTTCGAGGGGAAAAATTCCAATCTACCTTAACAGACTGGAGATTTTCTGTCAATTAATTGTACCCTTATGGTTCACAACTCAAAGGGTAGAAAGTCGTTGGAAAACATAATTGCAGCCATAATCGTATTATAATAATGTCATTTGGCGGCAACCACCAAGTCAGAAGACTCTGGTCGTAATTGTTATTTTGAAGTGTCATTTGGCAGCAAAACCACACAGACAGAGAATTTGGTCTACGTCCTTACTGGCATGAAATTGCTTTAATTGTAAATATAGGGATGTAATTGATATGACATTAACTCTTTGTGAGCAAAAGTCAATCAAAAGTTTGTCATTCTCGACCAACATTTGCAGAGAGTGGATGGAAATTGCTCCAAGTCTTTAGTGTTTAATTTTAAATTAGATGTTTTGATTGATTACTTCGAAAATCTTTATTTAAAAGAATAACCCCTACAACTTAAATCTTTAAAAAACATAACTAACAGAAGATCAAGTTTGTAATTGAAATAATTGAATTCAAAATAAACTTTGAAAGATTATTTTAAAATAAACCACTCTGGTTGAAATCTTCTACTAACTCGGCCATCATTGGGGTTTTATGCCTTTCAAACATTTATATTTGAAAGGGACAGTTAATTTCATTATTTTAGACTCTTTAGGGCTTAGAGCTTGTCGACTCCTGCCCTTCATGAAGATCACAATAAATGATTTTGACTTGTAAATTCTTATTTTAAGATTTTATCATTTACTTCAAAATTACTAGACTAATCAACTCCAATACAAGTGAGGAGGACTGGAATAGTTGGGTAAAACTTACAAAATATTACTTCAAAATATAAGTTCAAAAAGCTTAATTTAAAAATATTTTCAGAATTATGAGCCTAATGTTTAAAGCCCAAATTTTAATATTATTAAGCCCTAAAAGTCTATGTTTCACAAGCCCAAAACTTCAAATATTATTTAACCTAAGAAGTCTACTCCAAAAGCCCACGACTTTAAATATTTTTTTTTGAAATCCTAAGAGCCTACATTTTAAAAGCTCAAATTTTCAAATTATTTTAAAATTTTAAATGATTCACATTTTATGATATTTTATAAGCATAAAAATACCAAAATTTTAACCTATGATTCACATTTTTTGTTATTTTAAAAATGTAAAATTTTGAAAATTTTAAATTATTTATAGGTATAAATCACCAGAAATTTTGACAGCATCTCAGAGTCGACAGCCGTTTGGGGGCATAAAAGAATGTTAATATATTCATTTGTCTCAAGAGACTCATTGGTTAATATCATGAGACACTGCAGAAAATGAGTAAAACAGAACATTTAACCTTTGATCTCAAAAGACGCAATGGAATTTCAATATAGCTAGATAAAATGTCAAATCAGAAACCAGCATTTCCTGAACAGTATCTAAATCCCACAGATAGTTACTCACTTTTTTAACGAACGGGTATTTTAAAATCTCAATTTTAAAAGGTGTTTTTCAAACGAATTCATGGTTTTTCCTGAACGGCACTTAATTCCCGCTGACAAATGCTCGTGCTTCCTCGAATATCCTTTACAAAAATTTTCCTACTGCCCCAAAGTTATATAATTTCGAGCTACAATAGTGTTGACGGCAACAAACTCAATGACGGCGACGAGGAAAATCGTAATGTAAAATAATTATAAAGATGCAAATAATTATAATTTCCCCAAAGTCATATAAAATAAAAGCACAATGCAGATATTTTTCTTTTTTTTTATAATTTTAATATAAAAATGCAAAGAGCAAATTAAGCAATTAAAAAGTTTAGGTCACTGCTTTTGATCGGGTGAGTGAAGTATAAGGGGTGGTCGGGCTCAGGTTAGTGGGAGGAGTAGCTCAGTTTAGCAAGCAGCGAAAGGGATCAGCAATAGACATGCGGAGAAAAGCACGGCAGTTGGCTAGGGCAGAGACAATCGGGATCGGATGGCTTGGGAGGTGCGGCAAGGAGCATAGAGCAGCGAAAGGCTAAGGCAGAGGCTTAGTGGTGTTGGTCTGGCTTCAACGTGAGGGCCTCTGAGAAGAGGAGTGAAAATGAGTTACGGAGAGGGCTCCAGCGTCAAGCAATCGTAAGGGTTACAGCTTTTGTGCATGAGAAGAAAAATGGGAGTTTCTGTCTCGGTACCGCGATTCCGTCAGCGCCTTCCCGGCTAGCATTAATCCCAACTATATCGTGAGGGACTCGGGCAGGAAAGAGATAGGTGAGGGTTTCTGGCAAGAGCGAAAAATTTTCGAGTCTTTGTACGTTAGCAATTTCATCGTTGATTTTCCGGCTAGAGTTAATCTTGAGGCCTTCCAGCAGAAGAAGGGTAGGCGAGGGTTAGCGGCACGAAACGTAAGGAGTTCTGGGCCTCTGTACTCCGCAATCTCTTTTCTGCTTTCCTAGTTCGCAAGGGATTCGAGTAGAAAAGGGATACACAAATTGTCGCTTCATTCGTAAACTGGAGCGAGCTCTTTGTAATGTCGTTTTGAGCGGAGTGAAGGAATACGGAGCTTCTACCATGGACTATGAAAGCCACTCGAAATAGAGCATTCATGTGTCCTTTTAGCTGGAACATGAGAAACATCTCGGGCGATGATTAGCAATAAGAGTCAGTGGGAGCAGTTATAAAATTTAAATTTTAATTATTTTAACCATTATTTTATGTTTCTTCACTTGTTATTAACAGTCAACACTCTTTAAAATACAAATTTTGAATCCATCATCATCCACCTAAAAAATCATCACCCAAAGATTTCCTCTAGTCATAGTCTGAGTGTCGTTTTCAAATAAATCAATCGCAACTTTATATTCATGGCCAAGATTAGAATTCTCATCATTACAAAAAATTCTCAAAATAGCAAGATTGTAGTTCTAATCAAGGAAAAAAATTCCCAAAGTAGCAAAATGCAATAGAGCAAAAAACTAGAAATTCCAACACACTCTATTTGAGTAACAAATCAATTAAACACAACCACCAGCACTAACTGATGTGGGACGTGCATATGGAGGATAGACCAATATTTGGAGTCGAACGCAGACGCGAGAACCCACATTCCTAGCGATCGCCGGTTCAAATCGTGTCTGAACGTCAGTGTGACAACCGAGCAAGAATCTATCCAATTTCATGCTGAAACAAGACAAATTTCATCGGGTTGGCAAATGCAGCATGCATTGTATCCATAATTAGCTTATTTATTTATTTTTTTTCTAGTTAGGGCTTCTTTCTAGTAGGAGACTATTTATATGTTTTATTTTCTATTTTGGAGACTTTCGGCTTTGTTTCCACTATTTGAAAATTGTAATCTCTGTCGTCCCTTGCAAATGGTGTGTCTAAAGCTTATGCAGAAAGAAGAGGTGGATCCCCCTCGCAGGCAGTACTTCCCAATACCACCATCTACTCGTTGTTATTAGCAGAACATCTGTCAAACTTGTTATTATCTACTGCCAAAAACAAAAAACTTGGTGTGTTTTGTTGTCAGGTAGCGGTCACTGCGCCATTCACACCGGATTTCAGCCAACATCCTTCTTCCCATCTTCCTTACCCATTCAACAACTTACAAAATCCTTCATTTATTTTTTCACGCCTTCTAAATATCTTAAAACGGCATCATCCGGTATCAGCGCTAATCCAAAATTATCATAATCCAATATTTCTACCTCCACCAAAAATCCACCCCCGACAAACACCACCAAAACCTAAGCCCCAGACCAACAGTTGATTTGCAATCTTACATTCGTCGAAAAATCATATCAGAAGCAAAGGATGTCATGACACAAAAGAAAATTCCTCAACGGGGTATCCGGAAATTTACTAGGGTGGATATGCAGCAAAAAATCCTTCAATTACAACAGAGATTCACCATCTTTGAGAAGCAACAATCCAATGAAGTCACTAATAAGTACAACCATGAAACACCAAATCAAGAGAAAGAATTGAATCTCTCCCACCTGGAAGCTTCCAATGACGTAGAACAAATACTTCAAAATTTTAACATGAAATATCAGAGAAAATGTTAGGATCTTGGAGTAAAGGTTGATTTACCGGATGGAGACAATAGCATGCACTATCTTTGAGAAGCAACAATCCAGTGAATTCATTGAGTGACTCCAAACAGTGTAACAATTTTTTTAGTATAAAGATATTCCCCAAAGAAAAAAGAGTAAAATTAGAGGCCAACAAGCTCATAAAAAATGCTTCTTTATGATGGGAGAACCTGAAGCATATTCGACAACAGGAAAGGAAAAGTAAAATCATTATTTAATCAAAGATGGGAAAAAAAGAAACGGCGCAGAGATCTACCACCTCGTTATAGGCAAGATATGTTCTTGAGACTACATCACTTATAGTAACAAGATCTCACAAAAGAGAACTACAGTGTTGAGTTCAAGCAGCATATGTTGAAGGGTGAGCTAGTAAAACCTTAGAAAAGCATCATACCTATATTATTGGGGGGATTAAAACAACTCATATGCAATGCAGTACAGTTACAACCCTACTGAACATCAACAGATGTACAAAACTTAGCCTTGAAGGAGGAGAGACAACACAGCAAAATCAAGTACACACCACCTTTAAAATAAGGTAAAATAATCTAATCATGGGGCAAAAGTATACTCAATGGAGCACCCAAGCTAGCCCCACCAGAGAGTAAACCAATACTAAGTGAAAATGTGGCGACAATCAATGCCACTAGACCTGTCCCGCCTAGAAAATGCTTAAAGTGTCATGAATACGACAACATTGTGTTTGATTGCCCAAACAAGAGGGTGAATCTTTCGTTAAGTAGGGGGCAATTGAGAAAATGGAAATTGATAGAGGGAATAAAGACATCAAAGAGGAATATCAACTTGCAATCATTAAGGAAGAGATGCTAGTAATTCAAGTTGAGAACATGAGAGATTATCCAGCATGAGTAACATTGGTAGTTCTAGAAGATAGTGGGTCTCAGAAGCCAACATCAGAAAGGGGGCAACCCATATTGAAGGAGTTGTCGGATGTCCTAACTGACAATTTACCTCCAAAGGGGTTGACATTGAGAGCGGTCCAGACTACCAGAGATTTGATTCTAGAGTCGGTTCCTCGAGACAGACTTGTTCATCGAATGTGCCCAGTCATTTACAATGAGTGTGAGAAGCATGTTACAGATTTAATGGCTCGAGATGATTCTTGAGAATAATTGTCTATGCGCAATTTCAATATTAGTTGTGCGAAAAAATAATAGGTATTTATTTTATCAGGACATACTTTGAAATGTTATATGTTTTAAAGTTGCCTGATATAGGTGTGTGCATAGATTTTGTAATGGAGTTACCTCAGACAAAGTAAGACAATGGCTTTGTTATAATGATGGTAAATCAATCCCATAAGTTTCCAGGAAAGACGATGCAGCTTCTCCTACCCGGTGAGATTGACGATGGAAGTGCTCGTGGAGGGCAAACTTGCGTTATGAGTCGAATGCAGACACTGGAATCCACATTCCCCACGATTGTGGGATAGGATATCGTATGAACCACAATAATTTCCCGTGTAAATGAGAATCGAGCGGGATCCCATCCTTTTATATACTAAAAATGGAAAATCTCATCTAGTTGGAACAGTCGGAATCGTTTCCCAGGGTTTCTTTTTAGCAGGAGAATATTTATAATTTTTATTTCTCTTTTATGGAGACGTTTGGCTTTATATTGAGTATTTGTCTATTGTAATCTAGGATTTCTACCTTAAAGAGTCGTGTATCATCTTTTCTTTGCAAGTGGTGTGTCTGTAGCTTATATAGCAACAAGTTGTGAATCTCCCTCGTCGTCGCTACAATGCAATAGCACAGTCTACCTGCTGTTTTCAGCAAAAGAGCCAACAAACTCGCAATTATCTGCTACCTAAAGCAGAAAATCTGTTGCATTCCGCCATCGGCTCATTGTCCCACAACTTTTTGCTTTATGATGGTCTTATTGGACATTTACAGGAGGATGTACCTTGGTGTATGTTTTTGCTAATGATATCCTTTTTGTGGATAAGATGAGAGAAAATGACCAGGAAAAACTTGAATTATAGAGGTCTACTTTGGAGTCTAAAGACCCTCATTTGAGTAGAACTAAAACTAAATACATGGAATGTAAGTTTAGTAGTAGTAGCTCTACTGACAGAGTATAACTTTAGGTGATCAAATTATTAAAAGATGTGAACGATTTAGATATCTTAAGTCTGTTGTTCAATGCGATGGTGATATAGATGGGTATATTAATAGTAGAATTCAAGTTGGTTGATTGAACTGGAGGAATGTTTCGGGCCATTTGTGCGATAGAAAAGTACTGCTTAGACTGAAAGGAAAATTTCATAAGACGGTGGTGAGACCTGCAATGCTCTATGGCGTTG
>JXCR01013155.1:84662-137309 GCA_002079205.1 Phalaenopsis hybrid cultivar | reverse complement strand
TAGGTCATCAATGTAGCATTGAAATTATTAGTGGATGAGTTCAACAAATCATGGTCATGGTTCATTGGTATATAGTGCCATCATTCTTCAGGCCACAAGGGGTTATGAATGTAGTATGTGCCTTAACCTTAGAAGCCATCTTAATTTATTATGACCCAAAAATCCACCCATGCAGGAGAACATTATGTATAAAGAGGAAAATTCAACCATTACTTTTGGTATGGTTAAAGGAAGTTCATCCTAAGAATATACTTTATTGATAACTCAAATTTTTATACAGACACACATTTCTTTATTCTTACTTTTAACTGGCACAACACTAGCTAGTTAGAAAAGCTACATTTTTCTAGAATAAGGCCAACCTTGTTTAATTTCTTCACTTTAATGATTACTAGTTTGATCTCCACCCTCTTTCATTGAGGGTTTTCTTAATTTGTAGGGCATTAGATTGTAATTCCAATTAATGAACTACCACCTCAAGATCTAACCTTGGCATTTTCTTATTGCTCAAGGCTAAATATTCCTTAAACTCTATGAGAAATTAACAAGTTCATTAGTCTCATGTTCGTTTAAATGCAAACATTAATAAACTGGCTTAGGGTTGTCATGAGTTGCAAAATTTGCTTCTTTTAATTTGTTATTAGTATACTTAGTTTCATTCTCTTATTCAAAGTTTTATTACTAATCGAGAGGAAAACCCAAACATCAAAAATTTCTAAATAAATATCATCTTCCAAAGTATGGAATTTGAAAGAACCTTATTAGGTTTTGGATAGTGAGTGATGACCACGCAATATTCTTTATCATCCACTAGCCTGACTTTGGTAAATCCTACACTTTCCTTAATCTGAATTCATTAGATTTGGTATTCCAAAGATTATTGAAATGGTTTGTTTACCTTTTGGAATAAGTGCATTATATTAGATTCTATTTTATTAAATTAGTAACACAAGGCGAGTACCAATTAGAAGGAAATTCTATTAATTCATATAATATTTTATCTTTCCATTCTACATATTTCTCAAGATAAAAGGTTGAGAAACCATTGTAGTCCTTTTGACTTTGATAACCACTCAATTTGGGTACATTTTTAATTTTCATCCCGACCATAGTTTTTGAGGATAATGGTATTAGAACAAAAGTATTGATGCACTGATTGATCATCTCATACATGGACTCAGACTTGTGCTAGCTTGGAGGAAGTGTTCTTCCTTATTCATCATCTTCACCTAGGGNCATTGTAGTCCTTTTGACTTTGATAACCACTCAATTTGGGTACATTTTTAATTTTCATCCCGACCATAGTTTCTGAGGATAATGGTATTAGAACAAAAGTATTGATGCATTGATTGATCATCTCATACATGGACTCAGACTTGTGCTGGCTTGGAGGAAGTGTTCTTCCTTATTCATCATCTTCACCTAGGAAGATCTTTCATGGGATTCCTATATTTCTCAAGTTGATTGACCAACCTAAAGTGCCTAACTCATCTTTTGAGATGGACTTTAAGTCAATATGCACCTTGGGTGTTCTATTCTCCAAATTTTGTAGAGAAGCTCTTAAAATGCCCATTTTATNCACCTAGGAAGATCTTTCATGGGATTCCTATATTTCTCAAGTTGATTGACCAACCTAAAGTGCCTAACTCATTTATAGTCAATATGCACCTTGGGTGTTCTATTCTCCAAATTTTGTAGAGAAGCTCTTAAAATGACCATTTTATTTTTTCCTAGATTACTCCACAACATTTTATGGTTTTATCTCCTTATCATAAGTTTTGAGAGGTGTAGGAACATTGAAATATCACTTGATATTTGTCTTTATCTTTTCATGGCATTTCTTTTTCATCTTTTAAATCCTTTTCATCCTTTACTTTTGTTGTCATTTCTTTTTCAATCTTTTTCTCATTGCAATTTTTTCTATTATTTATTTTTTTTCCATTTTTTACAATATTTTCTTTTTTGAAAATTTTCTTTTCTAATATTTCTAAGTTGTTGATTGTGGGTATCTCTATAGAAAATACTATTTATTTCTTTGGTACATATTATGTCACATCTCATAAATTTAAACTTCATGGATAGAGATTGGCTATAGATCACCTTTAATGCATTAATTTANGTTGTGGGTATCTCTATAGAAAATACTATTTATTTCTTTGGTACATATTATGTCACATCTCATAAATTTAAAATTCATGGATAGAGATTGGCTATAGATCACCTTTAATGCATTAATTTCTGCCATCTTTCTAGTATTTATTGCGTTGATGGAGGGCGGAGGGCATCATTCGGTGTTCTTGAAGTCAAAGCCTCCCCATAGGTGTAATGAATTAAGTGTCTGTGTTAAAAATATGAAATTTCAATTCAGTTTGGAAATTTTCAAATATGAGTAAAAGTGTTATGGACCCTAAAGCTCTCTCAGCTTGTTTATTAAATCCATGTAAAAAAATTTTATCACAAGTAGGGTGGTTGATTATGATATACTTTCCTCAATAAAGATCATCAATAAAGGTTAACTTAGGAACATCATTTAAATAATCAACATCTCTATTTTAAAAAATATGTGTTTGTTGGACCATATAGATTATGTTATCTATTAAGGATTTATCCAGTGACTATCTCATCACTTTGTATAATATGAGAGTGCCTTAGATGATGAACTTTGGTGGCAACATTATTATATAGGACAACACATTGTAATAAACTTTAGGCGAGGCCTAGACAAGCATATACATGGTATGAACACCCTATGGAGGTAATGCTCGTTGATTAGAATAAATGACCTGTGTTATTTTCCTTCAAGGTGTTTTAAGAGGTGAATTATGTTGCCAATTATAAGTTTGATTTGTAAAGTATCTTTTGTAGGAGTTGTCATGACTTCTACTAATTGATCCATGACTTCTAAGATTTTTACTTGAGATCATTTAGAGTCAAGAGATTCTATTCAAAATTTGATAGAAAAACTATAAGTAATGGACAATAGACAAATCCCTATCTGAAAAGTAATCATAACTTTGGTAAGTATCTCGAGAAGGTTCACTTATAGCTTGATAATAATTTTCATTGAGATTATTAGAATTTTGGCTGCCAATTAATTTACTACGTATGTCATTTCAATAAATTTTAAAAGAACGAGACAAAATATACCCAAAACCACTACTCAGTTCATTAAAATTTCAAAGAAGAATAAGAAATTCATAAGAAGTGAGTGGTGCAATAGTCAAAGGGCCCTCAACTAAATCAACTAGCCTAACAAGATTTCTCTTAATAGTCCAAGTTATTCCCTTACATATAAATTCTCCTTTGGTCTATAGTTAAGCTACCAAGTTTATTGTCATTTTGAATTCCTTTTTCCCATCAAGGACTAGAAAGACATCATATTTGGCAAGTACTTGTACTCTTTCAAGCGCTTGCAAAAAAAATTTTTCGGAGTTGTTTGAGGACCTTCTAGGAGGTCTTGGAAAGGATAGTATTCAAGCCTTCTTCTATTGCATAGGTGTTATGTGGTTCCATATCTTCACTAAAGACAACATGGATAAACTGTTATTTTTGTTTCTTCAGGTATTCCATAGGGATAACAAAGGCCCCACCCTTATGGCTCATTTCAAGTCAATACTTGAAGGTGAAGCATCCGTTTAAGGTCCTAGGAAAACAACCAATGATATAGACAATAATTATGATTCTTGTCTCCACTCACTTCTTCAGGTTTTCCAAGTATAAGGAGTTTGGAATTTGAACTCTTGGATAAATTCTTGAATATTTACTTGATGGATTCATCTATGAAAGAATAGATCCAATTTTTTGGTTCCTTAAATGTCTGTCTAGCCATCATGCTTCATTAGGCTTATAGGATGGTGTAGTTGTTAATGTTGTTGTGAATACTTTAGTTGGGATTATTATTGAAGGTATTACCACAGACGATGTTGAAGATACTATTATTTTGGTTCATACTACTATTAATGTTGGTAATATGGTTGTTTAATATTTGCCTAAGTTTTTTGGGTAGTATTCTCACTATTTTTTTTTCCTTTTATCAACAATAAACCTAATACAAATTATCTTTTCAAAGCATTTTTGTGGTTTCTACATAGCTTCCTAGCTTAGAAATAGTATTTGCTTAGCTTCCTTTTATAAATTAGCTGCCTTGTTTAACAACGTCTTAAAGGCTTTAATGGTGATTACTTGGAAAAGAAAGGCAACTTTTTCTTAAATATTCTTATATAGAATATCAATAACCTGCCACCCGTGTAACTAAAGTTCACACTTTAAACTCATTTTTCTCCATCTCATGATCTGGTTTACTATATTCTCATTGGGTTTCTTTTTCTCGATAACCAAGTCTTTAAATGTATTTTTTTTAGCTCCAAACAATAAATTTATGAGTAAAAGTTTTAACTCAAAAAATGTCTTAGCCAAACTGTTGAGCAATTCAACATACAACTCAAGTTTCTAATAAATTATTAACAAATTAAGAGAACAATCAGACATCACATCTAGTAGCATTACAATCATGCTGGCATCCATTTTTTATGTGACATACAAGGGAAATCCTCTTTAAGTGACACAACACTACCGTTGGGTTCTAAACAGTCATAGTTCTACCCCAAGTTGATCATAGCCAAGCCAACATTATTGTGCTATCTTCCAGGTTGATGTTTGTTCCTGTGACACAAGGTTGTATATTGTTGATATGGGCATTCCCTTGGCAAAANCATTTTGAATTCCTTTTTCCCATCAAGGACTAGAAAGACATCATATTTGGCAAGTACTTGTACTCTTTCAAGAGTTTGCAAAAAAAAAATTTCGGAGTTGTTTGAGGATCTTCTAGGAGGTCTTGGAAAGGATAGTATTCAAGCCGTCTTCTATTTCATAGGTGTTATGTGGTTCCATATCTTCACTAAAGACAACATGGATAAACTGTTATTTTTGTTTCTTCAGGTATTCCATAGGGATAACAAAGGCCCCACCCTTATGGCTCATTTCAAGTCAATACTTGAAGGTGAAGCATCCGTTTAAGGTCCTAGGAAAACAACCAATGATATAGACAATAATTATGATTCTTGTCTCCACTCACTTCTTCAGGTTTTCCAAGTATAAGGAGTTTGGAATTTGAACTCTTGGATAAATTCTTGAATATTTACTTGATGGATTCATCTATGAAAGAATAGATCCAATTTTTTGGTTCCTTAAATGTCTGTCTAGCCATCATTCTTCATTAGGCTTATAGGATGGTGTAGTTGTTAATGTTGTTGTGAATACTTTAGTTGGAATTATTATTGAAGGTATTACCACAGACGATGTTGTAGATACTATTATTTTGGTTCATACTACTATTATTGTTAGTAATATAGTTGTTTACTATTTGCCTAAGTTTTTTGGGTAGTATTCTCACTATTTTTTTTCCTTTTAACAACAATAAACCTAATACAAATTATCTTTTCAAAGCATTTTTGTGGTTTCTGCATAGCTTCCTAGCTTAGAAATAGTATTTGCTTAGCTTCCTTTTATAAATTAGCTGCCTTGTTTAAAAACGTCTTAAAGGCTTTAATGGTGATTACTTGGAAAAGAAAGGCAAAATTTTCTTAAATATTCTTATATAGAATCTCAATAACCTGCCACCCGTGTAACTAAAGTTCACACTTTAAACTCATTTTTCTCCATCTCATGATCTGGTTTAATATATTCTCATTGGGTTTCTTTTTCTTAATAACCAAGTCTTTAAATGTATTTTTTTTTAGCTCCAAACAATAAATTTATGAGTAAAAGTTTTAACTCAAAAAATGTCTTAACCAAACTGTTGAGCTATTCAACATACAACTTAAATGTTGTTTCTAATAAATTATTAACAAATTAAGCGAACAATCGGACATCACATCTTGTAGCATTACAATCATGCTGGCATCCATTTTTTATGTGACATACAAGGGAAATCCTCATTAAGCGACACAACACTACAGTTGGGTTCTAAACAGTCATAGTTCTACCCCAAGTTGATCATAGCCAAGCCAACATTATTGTGCTATCTTCCAGGTTGATGTTTGTTCCTGTGAAACAAGGTTGTATATTGTTGATATGGGCATTCCCTTGGCAAAGACTGTTAACTAGAGTACACCGCACGATATCAGACCTTATGTTTAAGGTCCAGATAGATGGATTTCATGTTGGAATTGCTCTGTTCAATGATATGTATACTGTTCAGCCTCTCCCTCTTTTATGACTCATTTATGGTTCCTATGGAGGTCTAATGATCATTACCTACTCACAAACGATTTTCCAAAGATCTCACATAGAATGGAACCCCCTTGGTGAGCTTCTCTAGAAGCCCAATATGTCTAGCATCGGACGTGACCATGCCCAATTCATGTGTGGCCACAACGAGTTAGTGGCATGACTACCGTTAAAACAGTCGTGGCCATGTTGAGACATCCTTGAAGATCACAAAAGGTAGTGGTAAGCATGATCATGCCCAAAGGTGGCATTGTCATGTTGTCCAAACAAATATTATAACATAAATTTGTCACAATAGTTTTGTAAACATGCCCAAATCTCAGCAGGAGCCCAAGTTTGTCGACTGTCCTAACCATGCCTCAAGTAGTGTGGCCACACCATCAAGGAAACACCTGGTGTAATTGTGCAAGGCCTCAGATGTGACCATGATAGACTCTAATCTATTAAAACATAAAAAGTGATGAAACCACACCAAAATATGATATTTCCACACCGCTGGGGCCAATTTCAAAAATTTTGACCCTCTTGACCCTGGACTCCAGCAGGTAAGATGGTTGGGATAGCTGGTCCTTCTACTTTTGCCCGTGCTTAATTATTTCACACAAATATAAGCACTAATTAATAAAATTGGCAGGATGAAACATTTAATATTTCTCTTCTAAATTGAAGCTAATCCATAGGATAGCTTGGAAAGTCACTGAGGTTCTCCTCCGGATCTATGACATCCCCTAGTTCTTTCTTTTTTNACATAATTTTAGTGAATTTATGAAGGACCTTATTTAACAGAACACTCAACCAAAGTACTAAATTTGTTCAAGCAGAGTATTGAAGCATACTCATTAAATAGAGTTTAAATAAGTTGTTAAAAGACTTTGAGTTTGAAAGATGNTCTAATAAGTGTTGTCTAGGCTTTCTAGTTCTTTGAAACTACTTTGAAAGTATAATGATTTATATTTTTTTTTCAGATCATATTTTCCAAATTTAATTTGAAGTTACTCTCATAATTAGCTTAGACTATGCATGAGTTTAATTTTTCCAAAGTTTTTAAAAACCTATTTCTAGTGGCACTTATTAGAATCCTTGGATCCTTAGAATGGGATGGTGAAGGTGACCCCATCAAAACATATGCTAGCCTTCTGGAATAGTCCTACACTTACTTAGATGTTATGATTGGACACTACATTAGATGGTGTGCTAGGCTAAGGACAATGATGCTACATTATTTTTATTATTTCATGACTATCGCTCTCTAATGGTTTGGTTTCCCTAGTCAAGCATCTTCTTTTGTTCTCTTGGTGTGCTTGCAAGCTTACTATTTTGATATAAGTGGTAGTGCATTATTTTGGTCTTCTTGTAGAGAGTGATGTTTAAAATACACATCGCATGTGTAACAAGGGGAGCATTGTAATGATTTCTATAATAACCGTTTCTTGTAGGCACTGCTTAGCTCCTCCCACCATGCATGGCTCATATGCATTGCATGTTTTTTTAGCATTTATGTTAACACTATTTTTCTACAGTTCAAGTTTGTTCTTGCTTTCCTTGTGTACTTTTTAGAGTCTTAGAAGAGTCTTGTATAATAAATAAGGTACGAGCACGAGTTCTAAGAAGCTAGACCGGTGGAACCTCGTAAAAGGACCAGGAGCTATTTGCTTGTGTCTCTTATCTTAAATCTAAATCTCATTAATGTATAGAACTAAGGTCAAGCATGTACTTATGTGGTGTCTGACAACCTTCACTGCTTCTATAATATGTACCAACTCAACGCAACATCCTTTTATTATTTCATATTTGGCTTGGTTTACCATCCTTCTTGCATGATGGTGTGCATGAGTTGCTATTCAACCATTTTTACTTTGTGGATTGTCTGGAAATCATGTGGATCATTTATGCTCTCTGACAACCTAAAATTGTTAACCTTTTTATAATATCCTAATAAAATTTTAAGAATAATTTAAATTTTGGATTAAAACATTCATGATTTAAAATCTATCTTTTACTTTCTTGCATTGCCTTTTAGTTAGTTTTAAAATAGGTTGCATAGCATGAACATATCCTAAGTCATACTAATAGGGCCTCCACGCTTAGCATTGTGCATGTCTCAAAAAAAAGTCCCCATGCTTCTCCAACTCAATTGGCCCAACAAATATTTCTACTTAGTTGATTTTCTAGCATGCTTAGGTTGTTAGAAGCCTCCCTAACCAAGACGAGGTGTAATTTCTTTTTTTCAAGAGTGTTTCCAACTTTATAGTTGAATCTCCCTTTCTCTTTCGTTCTAGTGGCATCCCTGCAACTTCAACGGATATAAGTCCCACCTCTTGGTGCTCCACCTGATAATCATTTGATAAAGTTTTATTCCTCTGACTTGAGGGCTACTAAGGCCTCTGCAGATGATGCAAAGCCTAAATTGCTAACCGGGGATCTTTGGACGTGATGCATCAACTGCCTTCACGACTATGTAGACTAATGGTCCGAGTGGCTTGGGATGACGGGTCCATAGTATCCCGACTCGGTCATATCTACTTGCTTAGGGATTACTCCTCCCTTCCTTGGAATACCCCTGTTGAGCCCTGTCACTCCTTTTGCCTTCATTGANGATTTCTACTTAGTTGATTTTCTAGCATGCTTAGGTTGTTAGAAGCCTCCCTAACCAAGACGAGGTGTAATTCCTTTTTGTCAAGAGTGTTTCCAACTTTATACTTGAATCTCCCTTTCTCTTCCGTTCTAGAGGCATCCCTGCAACTTCAACGGATATAAGTCCCACCTCTTGGTGCTCCACCTGATAATCATTTGATAAAGTTTTATTCCTCTGACTTGAGGGCTACTAAGGCCTCTGCAGATGATGCAAAGCATAAATTGCTAACCGGGGATCTTTGGACGTGATGCATCAACTGCTTTCACGACTATGTAGACTAATGGTCCGAGTGGCTTGGGATGACGGGTCCATAGTATCCCGACTCGGTCATATCTACTTGCTTAAGGATTACTCCTCCCTTTCTTTGACTACCCCTGTTGAGCCCTGTCACTCCTTTTGCCTTCATTGGCATCTCAATGACCTGATTATCGATGAGTTATCTAATGTTTGGGATACAACAATTTGTCTTCTCCTCTTACAACCAAGATGTGCTTTAACATATCCAGATTCTCTATAGGTATGATTCTGTTATTTTATAGTCATCATATGTTAATGAGTCTATTCCTCATGTGGGATCCATGAGAGACTCAATCTCCACTCCGTGACTTTGCGGGAGGATTCCCCTGTGAAATAACTTTTCTTTGACAACCCTATTCTAGTTTTCTCAACTAATGTAGGAAATATTATTTTAAATCAAGAGTATTTTTGGGAACATGTAATTAACCAAGTAGGATACATCCACTTCGGATCACACTAGACCCTATAATAGGCAAACACACTTGAATCTCTATTTATGGGCCATCTACACATGCATTATTTCGTGCATATTGGTCTAGGGTGCCTCTGCTTAATCTTGTTTGGGTTGACATACTTAACATATTCTTGTGAGTTTTATCACATCTAAACTCTTCATAATCTCTTTCTCCTTTTTTTTTCTTCTTCACTATAGGTTCCTACTTTTTGGTTTCCTTTCTTTTTCATATCATTCTTCTGATGTGGGATAGTACTTAGTTGGAAAAGGGAATTATACAAAGTTGAAAAAGCTGGCGNATATGTTAATGAGTCTATTCCTCATGTGGGATCCATGAGAGACTCAATCTCCACTCCGTGACTTTGCGGGAGAATTCCCCTGTGAAATAACTTTTCTTTGACAACCCTGTTCTAGTTTTCTCAACTAATGTAGGAAATATTCTTTTGAATCAAGAGTATTTTTGGGAAACTTTCAATATGTAATTAACCAAGTAGGATACATCCCCTTCGGAGCACACTAGACCCTATAATAGGCAAACACAATTGAATCTCTATTTATGGGCCATCTACACATGCATTATTTCGTGCATATTGGTCTAGGGTGCCTCTGCTTAATCTTGTTTGGGTTGACATACTTAACATATTCTTGTGAGTTTTATCACATCTAAACTCTTCATAATCTCTTTCTCCTTTTTTTTTCTTCTTCACTATAGGTTCCTACTTTTTGGTTTCCTTTCTTTTTCATATCATTCTTATGATGTGGGATAGTACTTAGTTGGAAAAGGGAATTATACGAAGTCGAAAAAGCTGGCAACTTCAAAAAAAAAGGAGAAAGAAAAGAAATAGAAACAAACAACTATAACAAAATTTTTTAAAGTATTATCTTGTATTTTCCATCAAACACTTTGAATGTTGGAGTTAGAGGTCCAAATCTTTCAGTTTAACAACACCATCAAACTCTTTTGTATAAGATCATCTTTTAAGCACTGATATACCATCTTGGGCTTCTACTAAAGCTTTCTTTTTTTACTATTTAAGAATAGTTTTTAAATCTTTCATAGAGATGCAAGGCCCTTCTAAGTGATTTTTTGACATTTCTTCCCAAGCTGCTAACGTTCNTAAAGCTTTCTTTTTTTACTATTTAAGAATAGTTTTTAAATCTTTCATAGAGATGCAAGGCCCTTCTAAGTGCTTTTTTGACACTTCTTCCCAAGCTGCTAATGTTATTTGGCTGTCAAACTTCAAGTTTCTCCACTTCCACATGTATTGGTACAATAGTTTGAGTTCACTTCTGGATCAAGTGTGTTGAAACAAATAATTCTTCCATATTATTTTTGAGCATTTCAATTTACTTAAATTTTTATTTTAACTCAATAGACAAATGTTAACTATATTAGGTTTGAGACCTTCTTAAACTACAACATCTTGATGATGTGATTAGATTGAAACTAGAATTAAGACTAAGTTTTAAATTATATAATTATATTTTCTTATTTCTCATATATTTTTCTCCAATATTTATATTTGTTAATCCCTCTACCGTAACTAATTCAATAGATGTCAGGCTATGTCTGAAGGAACACATTCCTCAATCATAATTTCATGAAGATTAACACCATCCTGCTGCGCTCTTGGTGAGGCTTTTTCTGAAGATTATAATAATAACACTTTGTTTAGAAGTTTCTAATGGTTTATTATTACCTTAGAGTTTATTGATGTTAGTTTCNCAGGCTATGTCTGAAGGAACACATTCCTCAATCATAATTTCATGAAGATTAACACCATCCTGCTGCGCTCTTAACGAGGCTTTTTCTGAAGATTATAATAATAACACTTTGTTTAGAAGTTTCTAATGGTTTATTTTTACCTTAGAGTTTATTGATGTTAGTTTCCAGTTCACTTGATAATTCAATAATTGGTCAACCTCTAACATTCTTCTGATCAATTAGGAGGTACTTAGGCTCTTCATATTTCCTATACTCTAACATGAGCNTAATTGGTCAACCTCTAACATTCTTCTGATCAACTAGGAGGTACTTAGGCTCTTCATATTTCCTATATCTTGNTTCGGAAAAGTTAAGGTATTTATTAAAAAAAAATATGAAAAAGGTTTTATTGAGAAAATTGTTATAGGTTATCATTTAGGAAAGATTAGTTAAAATGTTGTTTTATGTCCTTTTTAAAAGTACTCGAAGTCATCAGCTTATCTTATGATAATTTGATTCCACTTTTCAAATAAAATTCCCTCTTGAACCATGGATCCCTTGGAAACAATCCATGAATTACGTTGTCAAGTTGAATATCGATAGACCTAATGTCAGAAGAACAAAACTTCTAATTCATATGTTCCTCTAAGAGGTGTGATAGGTTAAAATGGGACTTACACACATCAATTGAATCATAAAGATGTTACTGGAGAGGAAAGATAAGAGAGGCTTAGCTATGTTGCTAAACACTCTCTAATAAAGAATTGATATCCTTGTCTGGGTCTAGGGAGCCTCTAACACCCTATTACATTCTAGATGAACACCTAAGTAGAAATCTTATGCTTGAATTAGTCTATTCAAGGAGCATGAGTGCTCTTCCACCAAACATGTAGAATTATGTAGTTATTTTTAATCATATTTAAATGTAGAGAAACATTACCTGGGTGATGCCCATGTTATGCAACCCATTTTAAAGTAGACCAAAAGCCAGGTAGGAAAATTAATTGCTCATTTTAAAGTTAGGGTATTTTAATCCTAAATTATGTATACCTCGATATTTTTTTATTATCAAGAATTTTTAAGGATTATTTTTTGATCCTTAATGAGGATATGTTGCATTTTTTGTTATAAACCTAAACAACCACAAAGAAATAAAAAAGTGAAAACTTAGCAATTTTCGCAATGTAAAACAAGTCAAACAAACATATAGAAGACTGAGTGTCATTAGCATGGCAATATATCCGAGAAAAGAAGGAAAAAAGGACAGACATTGTATATACATGTCCGGTCCTAATTCTATACACGAATAAATATGTAGAATTAAGGTATACGACATGAGCAGCTTCTCCTGGTTCACGTCAAATTGATCAATGCATCATGTGCCTCAAAACTCGTGCTCGTAATTTATTTCCAACACAAAATCCCTAAAAATTCCAAAAATACATATGAAATTTNTTACATACCAAGAATTTTTACTCCTAAGAATATTCCCAACTAAATATTCTCTTATATCATGACGGATATAAGATAAGTGTCATACAGATTGAAATTTCAAGACATCATATTGATGGATAGATTTGAAAATATTTATTTGAAATTGAAAAGTTGGGACTTACAGTTTAATGATGTATCACTGAAAGACCCAAGAAAACGNTTACATACCAAGAATTTTTACTCCTAAGAATATTCCCAACTAAATATTCTCTTATATCATGACGGATATAAGGTAAGTGTCATACAGATTGAAATTTCAAGACATCATATTGATGGATAGATTTGGAAATATTTATTTGAAATTGAAAAGTTGGGACTTACAGTTTAATGATGTATCAGTGAAAGACCCAAGAAACCTGTTAGCCAACTATGGTAATAAGGCATGCCCTAGAGATTGGAATTATAATTTTTTTGAATAAGGATTGATTTTTTTTTATATGAGAAATTAGATTTTTTTTTAGGGACTTTGATTTAGTTTGACTGTCGTAGTAGGTTCTGAGATGGAATTGATTTAGTCTAANGCCAACTATGGTAATAAGGCATGCCCTAGAGATTGGAATTATAATTTTTTTGAATAAGGATTGATTTTTTTTATATGAGAAATTAGATTTTTTTTTAGGGACTTTGATTTAGTTTGACTGTCGTAGTAGGTTCTGAGATGGAATTGATTTAGTCTAAGTAGATTTTGATTTGGATTCATTCACTTGAGCAAAAAAGTTGAGTTTGTTGCATTTGATTTACGTTGATCACTTTGAGCTAAAGAACTTTTATTTTGGAAAAGGNTTTAGTCTAAGTAGATTTTGATTTGGATTCATTCACTTGAGCAAAAAAGTTGAGTTTGTTGCATTTGATTTAAGTTGATCACTTTGAGCTAAAGAACTTTTATTTTGGAAAAGTTTTATTGAAATGTTGTTAAATTTGATTTACAAGATTTTTTTAAAGTTGTTTAAAAAGTTAAAGTTTACTTTAAACTTTACTAAGGGTTTTAAAGTTTATTTAAAGGTATTTGAATTTTATTTGAATATATTTGATATTTACTTGAAATTATCTAAAGCTTTTTTGGAAATTATTTTAGTTAAGTTTAACNAAGTTTACTTTAAACTTTACTAAGGGTTTTAAAGTTTATTTAAAGGTATTTGAATTTTATTTGAATATATTTAATATTTACTTGAAATTATCTAAAGCTTTTTTGGAAATTATTTTAGGTAAGTTTAACTTTTTTTTAAAAACTATTTTAGGTTTGGCATTAGGGTTATAGAAGAAATTTAAATTTTGAAAATTAGAATATTTGAGATTTCAAAAATTTGAATAGTTATGTTTTGAAAACTTTTTATATATTTATTTTTTTATTTTTTAAGTTTTGAAAGCTTTAAAATTTTCCTGTTTAAGATTTTTGAAAGTTTTAAAGTCCTAAAAGTTTAAAATTTGATGTTTTGAATGTTTAAAATATGAAAAGACCTATGAAACATTAAATCTTGAAAAGATTTTGAAGTTTAAAATAGTTTTAAAGTTTGAAAGTTTTTGTTTTTTAAAAGGTTTTTAAAGTTTATTTTCAGCTTTATGTTTTGGAAAATGAGGTTTTAAAGTTTTTAATATTGAAAGCTAAAATTTTTTTCTTTATATTTTTTCAAAAAGTTCTATTTTGAAAATTATGATTTTGGGTTAAATTTGAATGAAAATGTGTTTGATTTGGATTGAAAAAGTTTGATTTTAGTTCAAAAGAACTATCTTGGGAAAAATGGTTAATTTTCATTCATTTACTTGGATTTAAAAGGGTTGATTAGAAAGGCAAATTTAAATACCATGAATCCAAAACTAGGGGTCATGAANTAAATTTGAATGAAAATGTGTTTGATTTGGATTGAAAAAGTTTGATTTTAGTTCAAAAGAACTATCTTGGGACAAATGGTTAATTTTCATTGATTGACTTGGATTTAAAAGGGTTGATTAGAATGGCAAACTTAAATACCATGAATCCAAAACTAGGGGTCATGACAGGTTAGAAGAATTTCTAGACGGAAGTGAGACCCTATCCCTAAAATAAACCCATACTCTATGAGGAGGCTAAATGTGTGGAATAATTTAATTTTTTTGTATAGCACCCCCATTTAAGATGCTCATGGCTTTCCATCGACCCAGGTGCGTTAATATCCTTAAACTATTAACCAATAGGAAAGTTAGAGTATCCCACTATTACCATAGTGATGCTGAATGGAGACCATCTTACTATTAGGTGGTTTGAGGTTTCTTTATTAGTAACAATGTGTTACTTCATCTTAGGGCATATACATAGTCAAAAAGGGAAAGGTTGTTTGTTTTATAGGTCCTAGTCCCTAACACTAACTAGAGCTCTTGATATTCTAGAATAAGCTTCCATACTGGACTACGCTATGATATGTGTGATCTTAAATGTTGTTTCTAAGTTCTTTAGCCTAGGGTTTATAAAACTTGTCAACCTAGTGGTGATTCTCGTGATTTATAATGGAAGAAGTTAGATTTTTTATTGGGATTTGAGGTATATGCATGATTTTTCTAACTTGTAGTTTGTTGGTTAATGTGAAAATCAAGATATTCTAGGTTCAGAGTTTGACAATTGTTTTCTATCCAAGATTGGTCTTTTTAATTGATTTTCCTACTACATATTACTTCTATTATTCTTCTTAATATTTTATGTTGAGGTTTACATGCTAAGGAGGCTTCACTTTCACAGTTACACTCTCATACTTCAATTTCATGCACATAACTTTCAATATTTTATTTTCATATATGTTAAAAGCTAGATTTAGTAAAATATTTATTTATCACATAAAGATACTATTAAGCATGTCAATGAGCTTAATAAATGTAATATGTAAATGTGGAATTTCCAAAAACATGTGTTTAGGACCTAATCTTTTCTTGTATAGAAGCATGTTCATCTATCAGCTAAACATATAAGCATGCACAAATCCTGTATAGGTTAATTAGTTAAGGAGGTTGAAAAGATTTTTTTAGACTTCTTCTATTTCATGTTTTCATTTTTTACAAGCTAAGTATTATTTTGAAAAAGTTAAGCTTTTTCTTAAAAATATATTTTTTTATTCTATAAAAAAGTTTTTTTGGGATTAAAAACATTTTTATTTATNAACTTGTAGTTTGTTGGTTAATGTGAAAATCAAGATATTCTAGGTTCAGAGTTTGACAATTGTTTTCTATCCTAGATTGGTCTTTTTAATTGATTTTCCTACTACATATTACTTCTACTATTCTTCGTAATATTTTATGTTGAGGTTTACATGCTAAGGAGGCTTCACTTTCACAGTTACACTCTCATACTTCAATTTCATGCACATAACTTTCAATATTTTATTTTCATATATGTTAAAAGCTAGATTTAGTAAAATATTTATTTATCACATAAATATACTATTAAGCATGTCAATGAGCTTAATAAATATAATATGTAAGTGTGGAATTTCCAAAAACATGTGTTTAGGACCTAATCTTTTCTTGTATAGAAGCATGTTCATCTATCGGCTAAACATATAAGCATGCACAAATCCTGTATAGGTTAATTAGTTAAGGAGGTTAAAAAGAATTTTTTAGACTTCTTCTATTTCATGTTTTCATTTTTTACAAGCTAAGTATTATTTTGAAAAAGTTAAGCTTTTTCTTAAAAATATATTTTTTTTCATTTTTTACAAGCTAAGTATTATTTTGAAAAAGATAAGCTTTTTCTTAAAAATATATTTTTGTATTCTATAAAAAAGTTTTTTTGGGATTAAAAACATTTTTATTTACGTTTCCTTTAGAAAATTTCTTACTTAGATTTTCTTTTTGAATGCTTCACTTTAGAATGTTTAAATTTAGTAAAAAAAGAGTTTATTCAAAAAAGGCTTAGGTTTTCTCTTGGAAAACTTTTGTTAAGGTATTTGCTTTAAAAAATTTATTTATATTTTGGAAAAAGTATTATTTGAAAAAGATTTAAACTTTTCTTTCGGAAAAGTTAAGGTATTTATTAAAAAAAAATATGAAAAAGGTTTTATTGAGAAAATTGTTATAGGTTATTATTTAGAAAAGATTAGTTAAAATGTTGTTTTATGTCCTTTTTAAAAGTACTCAAAGTCATCAGCTTATCTTATGATAATTTGATTCCACTTTTCAAATAAAATTCCCTCTCAAACCATGGATCCCTTGGAAACAATCCATGAATTACGTTGTCAAGTTGAATTTCGATAGACCTAATGTCAGAAGAACAAAACTTCTAATTCATATGTTCCTCTAAGAGGTGTGATAGGTTAAAATGGGACTTACACACATCAATTGAATCATAAAGATGTTACTGGAGAGGAAAGATAAGAGAGGCCTAGCTATGTTGCTAAACACTCTCTAATAAAGAATTGATATCCTTATATGGGTCTAGGGAGCCTCTAACACCCTAGTACATTCTAGATGAACACCTAAGTAGAAATCTTATGCTTGACTTAGTCTATTCAAGGAGCATGAGTGCTCTTCCACCAAACATGTAGAATTATGTAGTTATTTTTAATCATATTTAAATGTAGAGAAACAAATAGGTATTACCTGGGTGATGCCCATGCTATGCAACCCATTTTAAAGTAGACCAAAAGCCAGGTAGGAAAATTAATTGCTCATTTTAAAGTTAGGGTATTTTAATCCTAAATTATGTATACCTCGATATTTTTTTATTATCAAGAATTTTTAAGGATTATTTTTTGATCCTTAATGAGGATATGTTGCATTTTTGTTATAAACCTAAACAACCACAAAGGAATAAAAAAGTGAAACTTAGCAATTTTCGCAATGTAAAACAAGTCAAACAAACATATAGAAGACTGAGTGTCATTAGCACGACAATATATCCAAGAAAAGAAGGAAGAAAGGACAGACATTGTATATACATGTCCGGTCCTAATTCTATACACGAATAAATATGTAGAATTAAGGTATACGACATGAGCAGCTTCTCCTGGTTCACGTCAAATTGATCAATGCATCATGTGCCTCAAAACTCGTGCTCGTAATTTATTTCCAACACAAAATCCCTAAAAATTCTAAAAATGCATATGAAATTAAAAAAAAAAACATGACCTACAGATAAGTTAGTACAGTTTATAGTCATGCAACAAATAATGAGCCATGTCTAGCAGAAGAAGAGCATTATAGTGTCTGCAGAAAGTGTTAGCCTTTAAATCATTATTTTCTCCTCCTTTTTTTTATTTTGGGGCATGGATCTCTACCAGAAGACCACTGATAATCATACTAGTGTACATGTCTTACATAAAGTAAGCACATGAAACAGCAAGAAAATGATGCTTAGCTAGGGCACAAACCAAAGAATAATAGCCAAGACATCAAATGTACTATTTAAGCACCCTTATACAAGCCTAGCAAACCATGTACCTCTTGGTTTCCTAGTGAAAATAACTAAGTTTGTGCAAGGATTAGGGGTGAAGGCTAGCTTATGACTTTGGCGAGGGCACTAACGTTGGTGCCATCCTATAGATCTAAGGGGGTCCAATGTAAGTCAACCAAAAGGTCTTTCTTTTAATGAGTTGGCCTCACATATGGCCCAGTTTGGCTAATTGCATAATTTAAAAATATGGTGGATATCATAGGTAGAGAAAACAAAAAAAAATTATTTTAAAGTAGTACCATTAAATGCGGATCCGTAAAATACAAGGTGAGATACAACAGACCCCATGGAACCTTAGCACATTCATACGTGTGTTGATTCCAATGTAATAACTCAAAATTCTTATCGAGTCTTACTCATCAAGCAATCATCATTAAAGCATCATGACCAATAATGGGTAGCTCTCCTAATGAGTCAATCATTCTATCAATACATGAGGGTAATGCGGATGCAATCATGAAACAAGGTTCCACTCACTGTGATCACTCGATTAAGGTACGAGTGATCAGGACAGACACTAAAAAGTTATTTAAACATCGTGCAAATTGCATATAAAAAAATTTTTGATAAATATAAAGTGACAAAATAATGTAGACACACATTGTGAACTCAATGGGTTCAGTGGCTTTAGACTGAGACATAAATTGAACACACTACATGAGCTGCTTACGATATTCAGTTGTGATGCCATAAGATATGAGGTAGTGTGCTCTCTATTTAAGGGATTTGCAATCTGGTGGGCTAGCTTTGCTAGCCACTACTCATTGAAGATATGCGGGTATTGAGCCACACACATATAATGACATATGTATGCAATGACACCAGCGGTGATGGTTTTTGAGGAGACACCACATTCAAGTAAATGTCAAGGGAAAATTTTAATTACTTTTTCATGCAATGGTATTTACATTTGAAGATATCCTTTTTTTTTTGTGCATACAAAAAAAGAACTCAAACAAATAGCAATGTCATGAAACCATTGTAAGTACACATGCAAGAAATGCAACAAGTGAATGAGCTTGGTCAATTTGACTCGTGGGACAGATCAGGAATTGTCAAACAAGTATCATGACCCATAAGGTTTGATCAAACCGAGATGGTCGGCCAGACCAAATTAATTAGTTGCTCAAGCTAGGGCAGCTGATCAGACCAAAGTATCTAGTGGGTCAGGACGACAGATTAGACAAAAGTGATAGATCATTCAAGTCAGAGTAGATAATCAGCTGATCGAGTTGAAGTAGCTAATCAAACTGAAGTGATCTCTCAACTGGGCTAGGACAGCTGATCAAATTGAAATGATCATTTGATCAAAATGACATGCAAAGTATCTTGCAAGACATGCAAGAAATGAGACTGGTTGTGGTTGATGACAAACTGAACCCATCCTTGCATTCCCACATAAGATCCAAGGCATTGGTTCATGGATACATAGTGAAGCCACCACTGTTTTTGGCAAAATAAGTGTGGGGTGGTTCTTCATTTCTTGCATGGAATACTCCTCCAAAACTTGATGAATGAAGTAGCAAGTGGGGTTTTTCATTCTCATGTTCTAATTTATCCAACCTATCCATCGAAGATTGGAGCTACCTAAAATTGTAGGATTAAAATAATCTAATTACAAGTTTAATGAGCTAGGGATTAAAGGAATCTCATAAGTTTGAAAAGGAAAATCCATGTAAAAGGACTTTTAATCTAGTGGTCTTCTCTAACGCATGACCTAAGAAAACTTGGTTGGAAGGAAATTGCATTGAGTTTTTAGGGATTTTCACCTTCATGATATTTGGAGATGAGCTTCCTTTGCTTTCTCCAAGCTCATTCCCTTGCTAGGATGACCATGGGTTGATGTTCGTAATGAGTATGAACAAAAAGAGTGATAGCATTCTAAGTATGCCAAGTACCTTTTTGAGGGGATGTTCAAGCCTCTATATGCCACAACGTGGTCACTGCCCCTCCAATGATTGGAGCTTTGAAAACAAAGCAAAAGGTAGAGAAAGAGGGAGTATCAAACCTCTATGCACCAGGATCTAACTATTGCCTTCCCTCATCATCCTTAATAATGGCAGGTAGGAGAGGTGCAGAAAGGAATTAAGTTAACTCTAAGGCTAGATGATGAGTATGCCAAACCATTTGATCAAATCTATTCAAGGAGAAGATAAGGCTACATGTAGATCATGCAGTGTTGACTTGCGGGTATCGACTTTGGGTTCCTGCCAATGGTGATCTAAAAAAGGAGATTTTACACTAGGCTTATTTTTCTAAATATACATTTTTTTCTAGAGAGAAGTATGATGTATCATGATTTCATTGATGTTCTGGTGGCCTAGGATTAAGCATGAGGTGGTCAAGTTTATTTCAAGATGTGAGACATGTCAAATAGTGAATGGAAAGCATTGAAAACCTAGGGGTTTGCTTCAACCTTAACCTATTATTGACTGGAAGTTGGAGGATGCCAGTATGGATTTTGTTATGAGATTTTTAAGCTCCAAACAAGTTTATGATGGGAGGTGGTCGATCGGTTGAAAAAGTCAACACATTTTCATTGAATGAGAGAGACAGATTTAGTTTAGAAGTTAACATAGTCTTACATATGTGAAATTTTCAGACTACATGGGATATCGAAGGTCATTAATTATGATCATGATGAAAAATTCACTTCTAAATTTTGGAGAGGTACTCAGGAAGGTCTGGGGACTAAGTTAAACTTCAACACAATTTTTTATCCATAGGCAAATAATTAGTCTGAGAGGATTAATCAGGTGTTGAAAGTTTAATTGAGATTATGTGCACTTGATTTTTTTGGAGGTTGGGAGAATCATATTCCTTTGATTGAATTTACCTATATAAATAGCCTTTGGTCATGTAATGGAATGACAAAATATGAGACTTTAATGATAGAAGGTGTAGGAAATCCTAATCTTAGATTGAGATGGGTGAATGTGGATTGATAGGTTTAAAGTTAGTAGAGATGCCACTAAGAAGATCACACTAATCCAAGATAAATTGAGAGCAGCACAAGCAAGGAAATATTATGACCCATAGCATTGAGGTGTTGAATTTTAATAAAGTGATTTTGTATTTTTGAAGGCCAGTCCCATGAAGGGGTGAGTATATTTGGTAGAGTGAGTAAGCTGAGTCTGAGATCCATTTGGCCTTTTAAGGTGATCGATAGGTTTGGTAATTCAACCTATTGATTACTATACCCTGATCAAATATTAGATGAGCATGTTATGTTTCATCTATCTGGTTTAAGAAAGTAAATTTTTGATAACAGGTGCATGATTTCTTTAATCTATTTTTTTAAGAAAGTGAATTTTTGATAATGAGCATAGAGTCCCTGAGGATGAGGGTGGAATATAACCTAACTTAACCTATAGAGATGAACCAAAGTGTATTATGGCTTTTGATGTGAGAATATTAAGAAGTAAGCATATCTCTATGGTCAGGGTTCAGTGGAAGCACTAATGAGAAAGGTAAGCCATGTGTGAGAAAGAGGCTAACATGCAACAATTTAAAGCAGATTTGTTTGATATTTGTAATTTTGAATGTCAAGGAAGATATTTATCTTCAAAGGGGAACATCTGCTATTGTAGTAGCAAATTTTTTCNATGTTTCATCTATCTGGTTTAAGAAAGTAAATTTTTGATAACAGGTGCATGATTTCTTTAATCTATTTTTTTTAAGAAAGTAAATTTTTGATAATGAGCATAGAGTCTCTGAGGATGAGGGTGGGATATAACCTAACTTAACCTATAGAGATGAACCAAAGTGTATTATGGCTTTTGATGTGAGAAGATTAAGAAGTAAGCATATCTCTATGGTCAGGGTTCAGTGGAAGCACTAATCAGAAAGGTAAGCCATGTGTGAGAAAGAGGCTAACATGCAACAATTTAATGCAGATTTGTTTGATATTTTGTAATTTTGAATGTCAAGGAAGATATTTTTCTGCAAAGGGGAACATCTGCTATTGTAGTAGCAAATTTTTTTTCAGACTTAATTTTGGGATTTGTTAAGCCTTGCATATTTATTTTATGTTTTTTTATTTAATTGAATTTTTGGAATTAATTTTTTCCTCAATATAGTCATCATTTTTTTGTTTTGTTTCATGTCAAATTTATAAAATGTCTTCACTAGATTGCAGAGCAAGCATGATTATATTTTGAGAATAATTTTATCTATTTTATGGGCTTCAAAAGTAAGAAAATAAATTATTTTCTTTTGAATTTGTCTTTCTTAAGAAATTGGTACATGCTTATACAATTTGGTTTTCTAGAACCATCTAGTTTCTGTTTTGTAAACTGTTTTCAACATTATATTCTAGAAATAATTTTCCATTTTTATTATTTCTCTATAATTTTTTCTTGTCATATTTTTTAAGATATAAGAAATTTATATAATGTGTATACCTAATAAATATAATAATTCAATTAATTTGAGTTTGATTGTTGTCGACACAATTTTGGTTAAGGAGTTGTTAAGTTGTCAGTTGCTAGGATGGATATCCTAACATCCGTTTNTATATATATATATATATATATATATATATATATATATATATATATATATATATATATATATATATATATATATATATAATTTAGAAAAAAATAGTATTTTAATTTTTTTTAAAAATACAAGACCAAACTGGTCTCATATCCCCAGTAATTTAAATAAACGAGCCTAATACCGCAAGTAGTGCACCTATCCAGAGGGATAGACACATTACTTACTGATGAAGGCTCGATTAAATAAACTAAAGATTGTATGACATCCGTTTAAGTCTGTGAAACTATTTTTTATGTTGACCGATAAATTTCCCTATTTAATATGAAGAATTTAATAGGTTTATATTAACATGGGTTCGGAAATGCTTCTTATAAGAGCAAGCCTCTATAGCTAATTACATCCTAGAAAACCTAAGTCACCTAAGAAAACTCTCGATAAAAATCCTGGGATATTATCCTCAAAGAGGTTAAAGGATTAGGATTTTTCAATCAGATCTGACAAAGAGGTGTGAAAGGGGATTGACTCAAGTTTGAAATATTTTACTTTGGAATCCAAAAAAAGGAAGAACTAGGGGATGTCATAGATCCGGAGGAGAACCTCGGTGACTTTCCAAGCTATCCTATGCATTAACTTCAATTTAGAAGAGAAATATATAAAAGTTTCATCCTGCCAATTTTATTAATTAGTGCTTATATTTGTGTGAAATGATCACACAAATAGCCTAGTAGATGTGAGGATTTAGGTCGTAACAGACGACAACCTCGGAATCCTAAAGCGGGGTAGGGCTTAAATTGTATAGCATAGCTATACAAAAGCCTAAAGATAAATTGAGGACTTATGTTTCATAAGCAAAAAACCTCGAATTCATATAAATTTGTTATTTATTTCTAAAGAATGGTTGAGCTGGTGAAGACATAGTTTCGTGTTGAAGATGGTCGTGCTGCCCACGATGTTAGCTTCAAGCTCCTTGTTGTGGCAAGTTTAAGTTTTCTAATGTGTCAAGTTATGATATAAAATCAAATGCCCCTATGGTTATGGTTCTTTAAATATTATGGGGCATATTAAAGTTGATTAGAGTGACACCGATTAGGATCATATGGTTCTCTCGTTCCGGTACCACTATTTTCTATCGGATTATATTAGTCTAAATGAATTTACTAAACTCAACTCAATGAGTTCTATACTTTCATTTAGACCGTGAATAATCTCATTAGCAACTGTAGGTTACCTCCTTCAAGAGATTCCCAATCATCCAATAGAGACGTTTTAATTCAGTTGCAATTCTTGTTTTTGTGATATTTGTGATTAAAATTTGAGTCGTCATATATTTTAAATGTTGTGGAAGTTAATTTTATTACGATTGATTTTAGTTTGATTTTGGTTTCAGTTTTGTGGCTATCCTAGTAGTTTTATTTTTCATGCAGGATGATATCGTTGTTTAGCATACAAGTTCGTAAGAATAAAAGTACAATGTAGAAAGTATAAAAAAAGAAAGTATTATAAACNTCCTAGTGAAAATAACTAAGTTTGTGCAAGGATTAGGGGTGAAGGCTAGCTTATGACTTTGGCGAGGGCACTGACGTTGGTGTCATCCTATATCTAAGGGGGTCCAATGTAAGTCAACCAAAAGGTCTTTCTTTTAATGAGTTGGCCTCACATATGGCCCAGTTTGGCTAATTGCATAATTTAAAAATATGGTGGATATCATAGGTAGAGAAAACAAAAAAAAATTATTTTAAAGTAGTACCATTAAATGTGGATCCGTAAAATACAAGGTGAGATACAACAAACCCCATGGAACCTTAGCACATTCATACGTGTGTTGATTCCAATGTAATAACTAAAAATTCTTATCGAGTCTTACTCATCAAGCAATCATCATTAAAGCATCATGACCAATAATGGGTAGCTCTCCTAATGAGTCAATCTTTCTATCAATACGTGAGGGTAATGCGGATGCAATCATGAAACAAGGTTCCACTCACTGTGATCACACGATTAAGGTACGAGTGATCAGGACAGACACTAAAAAGTTATTTAAACATCGTGCAAATTGCATATAAAAAAATTTTTGATAAATATAAAGTGACAAAATAATGTAGACACACATTGTGAACTCAATGGGTTCAGTGGCTTTAGACTGAGACATAAATTGAACACACTACATGAGCTGCTTACAATATTCAGTTGTGATGCCATAAGATATGAGGTAGTGTGCTCTCTATTTAAGGGATTTGCAATCTGGTGGGCTAGCTTTGCTAGCCACTACTCATTGAAGATATGCGGGTATTGAGCCACACACATATAATGACATATGTATGCAATGACACCAGCGGTGATGGTTTTTTAGGAGACACCACATTCAAGTAAATGTCAAGGGAAAATTTTAATTACTTTTTCATGCAATGGTATTTACATTTGAATATATCTTTTTTTTTTTTTTGTGCATACAAAAAAAGAACTCAAACAAATAGCAATGTCATGCAACCATTGTAAATACACATGCAAGAAATGCAACAAGTGAATGAGCTTGGTCAATTTGACTCGTGGGACAGATCAGGAATTGTCAAACAAGTATCATGACCCATAAGGTTTGATCAAATCGAGATGGCCGGCCAGACCAAATTAATTAGTTGCTCAAGCTAGGGCAGCTGATCAGACCAAAGTATCTAGTGGGTCAGGACGACAGATTAGACAAAAGTGATAGATCATTCAAGTCAGAGTAGATAATCAGCTGATCGAGTTGAAGTAGCTAATCAAACTGAAGTGATCTCTCAACTGGGCTAGGACAGCTGATCAAATTGAAATGATCATTTGATCAAAATGACATGCAAAGTATCTTGCAAGACATGCAAGAAATGAGACTGGTTGTGGTTGATGACAAACTGAACCCATCCTTGCATTCTCACATAAGATCCAAGGCATTGGTTCATGGATACATAGTGAAGCCGCCACTGTTTTTGGCAAAATAAGTGCGGGGTGGTTCTTCATTTCTTGGNAAGTATCTTGCAAGACATGCAAGAAATGAGACTGGTTGTGGTTGATGACAAACTGAACCCATCCTTGCATTCCCACATAAGATCCAAGGCATTGGTTCATGGATACATAGTGAAGCCACCACTGTTTTTGGCAAAATAAGTGTGGGGTGGTTCTTCATTTCTTGCATGGAATACTCCTCCAAAACTTGATGAATGAAGTAGCAAGTGGGGTTTTTCATTCTCATGTTCTAATTTATCCAACCTATCCATCGAAGATTGGAGCTACCTAAAATTGTAGGATTAAAATAATCTAATTACAAGTTTAATGAGCTAGGGATTAAAGGAATCTCATAAGTTTGAAAAGGAAAATCCATGTAAAAGGACTTTTAATCCAGTGGTCTTCTCTAACGCATGACCTAAGAAAACTTGGTTGGAAGGAAATTGCATTGAGTTTTGNGTTTAATGAGCTAGGGATTAAAGGAATCTCATAAGTTTGAAAAGGAAAATCCATGTAAAAGGACTTTTAATCTAGTGGTCTTCTCTAACGCATGACCTAAGAAAACTTGGTTGGAAGGAAATTGCATTGAGTTTTTAGGGATTTTCACCTTCATGATATTTGGAGATGAGCTTCCTTTGCTTTCTCCAAGCTCATTCCCTTGCTAGGATGACCATGGGTTGATGTTCGTAATGAGTGNGATGAGCTTCCTTTGCTTTCTCCAAGCTCATTCCCTTGCTAGGATGACCATGGGTTGATGTTCGTAATGAGTATGAACAAAAAGAGTGATAGCATTCTAAGTATGCCAAGTACCTTTTTGAGGGGATGTTCAAGCCTCTATATGCCACAACGTGGTCACTGCCCCTCCAATGATTGGAGCTTTGAAAACAAAGCAAAAGGTAGAGAAAGAGGGAGTATCAAACCTCTATGCACCAGGATCTAACTATTGCCTTCCCTCATCATCCTTAATAATGGCAGGTAGGAGAGGTGCAGAAAGGAATTAAGTTAACTCTAAGGCTAGATGATGAGTATGCCAAACCATTTGATCAAATCTATTCAAGGAGAAGATAAGGCTACATGTAGATCATGCAGTGTTGACTTGCGGGTATCGACTTTGGGTTCCTGCCAATGGTGATCTAAAAAAGGAGATTTTACACTAGGCATATTTTTCTGGATATACCTTTTATCTAGAGAGAAGTATGATGTATCATGATTTGAAGTTGATGTTCTGGTGGCCTAGGATTAAGCATGAGGTGGTCAAGTTTATTTCAAGATGTGAGACATGTCAAATAGTGAATGGAAAGCATTGAAAACCTAGGGGTTTGCTTCAACCTTAACCTATTATTGAGTGGAAGTTGGAGGATGCCAGTATGGATTTTGTTATGAGTTTTTTAAGCTCCAAACAAGTTCATGATGGGAGGTGGTCGACCGGTTGAAAAATTCAACACATTTTCATTGAATGAGAGAGACAGATTTAGTTGAGAAGTTAGCATAGTCTTACATATGTGAGATTTTCAGACTACATGGGATATCGAAGGTCATTAATTATGATCATGACANCCTATCCAGAGGGATAGACACATTACTTACTGATGAAGGCTCGATTAAATAAACTAAAGATTGTATGACATCTGTTTAAGTCTGTGAAACCATTTTTTATGTTGACCGATAAATTCCCCTATTTAATATAAAGAATTGAATAGGTTTATATTAACATGGGTTCGAAAATGCTTCTTATAAGAGCAAGCCTCTATAGCTAATTACATCCTAGAAAACCTAAGTCACCTAAGAAAACTCTCGATAAAAATCCTGGGATATTATCCTCAAAGAGGTCAAAGGATTAGGATTTTTCAATGAGATATGACAAAGAGGTGTGAAAGGGGAATGACTCAAGTTTGGAACATTTTACTTTGGAATCCAAAAAAAGGAAGAACTAGAGGATGTCATAGATCCGGAGGAGAACCTCGGCGACTTTCCAATCTATCCTATGGATTAACTTCAATTTAGAAGAGAAATATATAAAATTTTCATCCTGCCAATTTTATTAATTAGTGCTTATATTTATGTGAAACGATCACACAAATAGCCTAGTAGATGTAAGGATTTAGGTCGTAACAGACGACAACCTCGGAATCCTAAAGCGGGGTAGGGCTTAAATTGTATGGCATAGCTATACAAAGGCCTAAAGATAAATTGAGGACTTATGTTTCATAAGCAAAAAACCTTGAATTCATATAAATTTGTTATTTATTTCTAAAGAATGGTTTAGGTGGTGAAGACATATTTTCTTGTTGAAGATGGTCGTGCTGCCCACGATGTTAGCTTCAAGCTCCTTGTTGTGGCGAGTTTAAGTTTTCTAATGTGTCAAGTTATTATATAAAATCAAATGCCCCTATGGTTATGGTTCTTTAAATATTATGGGGCATATTAAAGTTGATTAGAGTGACACCGATTAGGATCATATGGTTCTCTCATTCCGGTGCCACTATTTTCTATCGGATTATATTAGTCTAAATGAATTTACTAAACTCAACTCAATGAGTTCTATACTTTCATTTAGACCGTGAAAAATCTCATTAGCAACTGTAGGTTACCTCCTTCAAAAGATTCCCAATCATCCGATAGAGACGTTTTAATTTAGTTGCAATTCTTGTTTTTGTGATATTTGTGATTAAAATTTGAGTCTTCATATATTTTAAATTTTGTGGAAGTTAATTTTATTACGATTGATTTTAGTTTGATTTTGGTTTCAGTTTTGTGGCTATCCTAGTAGTTTTAGTTTTCATGCAGGATGATATCGTTGTTTAGCATGCAAGTTCGTAAGAATAAAAGTACAATGTAGAAAGTATAAAAAAAGAAAGTATTATAAATTGTAGAAGTGTACCTGGCGATTCTTCTCGTCCCTCCATCTGAAACTTTAGTATCATTGAAAGGCATATATATATGATTTTTGCAGGAATTAAACCATGCTTGTAGTAAAAGTAGAGAGTACATTTTGAGGTCTGTCTACCAGATCCTATGTCATACCTTAGTGGATCTAAATTTTGAGGATGATTCCATTAAGCAAAGCATAATAAGTCCAGATGTCCTTCATAATTTCCAAAAGACTATGAAGAAGTCTCGGGTAATACCCTATATATTTCATAGTCCCTGGAATTATCTAGAGTTTGCTTTGGTTTTATTGTGTTTGTTATATAGTTCATCCAGTTAATACCCAGATGCTCAGTTAATTTTAATGTTTTGATTATCCCTTGAGTGGGGTAATCATCACTTGATATCTCACTTAAGAGTTATATAGGTAAAGACCCTTGGAGGCAACTTGACTTAATTAAGGAATTTAATTAATTTGATTTTTAGAGAATGGGCTTGTAGTGTTTTGAAAGGTTTTAAATTAATGTTAAATTATCCTCTAAACCTCATTAGATAAAATTTGGATTAAGCTTAGTTTACTACTAAGCCCTTAAGATTTAATGAGTAGATTTACAATTTTAAGAAAAAGGATTTTTTTTAAATATTTACATTCTTAATTATTATCATGAATTATAAATCAATTTAAAATTATCAATTGGAGGCTTCAAATCATTGAGTTATGATCTTCCAAAATAAAACCCCTCACTTTAATTTCTCCTTATTTAAATATTCTTCCAAATTTCATTAATTTTAAGAAATTACAGATTTATCCTTTAGAAGAGAAAATTGGAATTGGTTTCTACCATCTATCCCTTTTATGTTTCAATCATCAAGACATGTCAATTAAGATTATTTGTTGCCCATTTAGTCCTTTAGTTAAGCCTAAATATTAATTAAACTTTAAATTCCAAAACTACCCTTTTGATCCTAAGGACTTAATACCCTATAATTCATTAAATGAATTTCAAATGACTTGAAAATTTTATGTTGCCTCACTCATGGGTTAATTAAACATGAGAGGAGAAAATGTTACTTTTCTAAAATTATTTAATTTTTGTAATGCNTAATTAAACTTTAAATTCCAAAACTACCCTTTTGCTCCTAAGGACTTAATACCCTATAATTCATTAAATTAATTTCAAATGACTTGAAAATTTTATGTTGCCTCACTCATGGGTTAATTAAAACATGAGAGGAGAAAATGTTACTTTTCTAAATTTATTTAATTTTTGTAATGCAAAAAAAAGGGATTTTTAATGAAAATTTAATAACTCAATTAAAATAAAACTTCATCCTTAAGAAAATTATTGGAAGTTCACCTAGGGCAGAGGACCACTTAGACCAATTTACACGATTTTTATAGGTTTAATTTAATTATTATAATTATTTATTTATTTTAAGAATGTTTTTAAGTAGAAAATTAAGTTTATTTATTTATTTTAAGAATGTTTTTAAGTAGAAAATTAAGTTTTATATTTTTAATTAAATCTCTTTAAGTCCAAGGAACCCAAAGAGACAAATTTCAGATTTTATTTATTTATATTTTAATTATTGGAATTATTTTATTGAGAAATTAAGATAAATTCATTTTTAAGCTTTTAAAATTAAAATTTTGACTTAGAGAATTAGGAAAATTATTTTTGTTGGTCCTAAGTGATCAGGAAGCCAAATGTAACATTTTAGTTTATTTTTTACAATTTTGCAAATTTTTTTATTTTTAATTAATTTTGAATTATTTAAATGCTTAAAAATAGCTTAAAAATGAAGAATTTATTTTAATTCAAATTTTATTTTTCTTAGGTTCCTCTAGTTATAAGGAGCTCTCAAAACAAATTTTGTGATTCTTTTTAGTTTTATTTTAAGTATTATAATTATTTTAATGCTAAAAATGTGATTTTTTTTAATTAATCCATTTGAGTGGTCAAATTAACTCCAATTGACTTGAAATTTTTATGGGGAACTCCTTTAATATTTAATTAAAGTGTGGAATAGTTTTTATATCATTTACATTTATAATAACCCCAAAGTCATNAAAATGAAGAATTTATTTTAATTCAAATTTTATTTTTCTTAGGTTCCTCTAGTTATAAGGAGCTCCCAAAACAAATTTTGTGATTCTTTTTAGTTTTATTTTAATTATTATAATTATTTTAATGCTAAAAATGTGATTTCTTTTAATTAATCCATTTGAGTGGTCAAATTAACTCCAATTGACTTGAAATTTTTATGGGGAACTCCTTTAATATTTAATTAAAGTGTAGAATAGTTTTTATATCATTTACATTTATAATAACCCCAAAGTCAATTTCTTTTCATTTTTAGGGTTGGTGACAATTAAGGTTATTTTTAATGAGTGAAATCAAGCTATATTTTTCCTAAGATCCTCTAAAAATAATGAACCTACCAAGACAGGTTTTGTATTTTTTGATGATTATTTTAATGATTATGATTTTTATACCAAACAGGGACCATTAACTTGAAAATTATATATCTCTAGTTAGAGATGCCCCNTCAAGCTATATTTTTCCTAAGATCCTCTAAAAATAATGAACCTACCAAGACAGGTTTTGTATTTTTTGATGAGTATTTTAATTATTATGATTTTTATACCAAACAAAGACCATTAACTTGAAAATTATATATCTCTAGTTAGAGATGCCCTTGACCTTCAAAAAATCAGGGAAGATGCCTAACAATAGACATCAAAAGCCCCATGGTCCCATGCCATGGTGAAATATCTATGTAAATGGAGAATCAAAATAATAAAAACACTATTTAATTAATTGAAAATAGAATATGCATCAAATGGACATGAAAATATTTCCACATTGTTCTCCTCTATTCAGTGAGCAATAGGGTATTTTTATTTTATTTTTGTGATTTTTCTACAAAAAGTTATGAATTTTTGAAGTTCTGGCTATTTATTTAAATAAATAAATCCTTATTTTCTACTTAAGTGATGTGGTGCCATGCAATCCTTGTATGCTTCGGGGTTTACAAGCGGCATTTTCTAGTTCGGCGTCGTGGTCCACGTATCTGCCCTGTCAGCCCACAATTGATGCTCCACTCCTCTGTCCAGCTCCATCACGACCGTTTCATAAAAGCGTGATCCGATGACGCTCCGTTATCATCCCCAAAGCCTTTAGCCCAAGAATTGTCCACCTTCTAGACCTAATATCTCGCTCGATTCTCAACCAAATCAAGTGAGGTTTGTTCCTATCGACTCGTCTTGATGAGACGCGCACATCCATACAGTTAATCAAACCCTAAATCAACTCTATTTTCATGGAGAATTAAATGAAGCTCGGTTTAGGGTTTAAATTCAATACCTTGGTCCAATAGAGGAAGCCTCGATTGAATGCTTGTGGAAGCTTCGTGGGGGTCCAAAAACTTCTAGATGAAGCCTCAAGCCGTGGCGAAATGCCTAGGTATGATTTTGAACAAGGCCGGTTTGGGGTGTTAAAAAAAGTCCACCTTAGGGTGCTCTGGTGATGGGGCTTCTATGGGGGATCTTCCTCTCTCACTGTGATGATGGTGTGGGTGCAATTAATTTAAATTTGGTGGAGTTTTTAGTGATGTCTTGTTTCGGCCTAAGGATTGAGCTCCAAATTTGAGCTTGAGTAGTGGATTTGAACGGCTAAGGATGGTGAGATTGAACTCAAGAGGCCTTGTGGAAACTCTGGAAGCAATTTGACAGAGTCTCCCCAAGGAAAGNTTCTACAAAAAGTTATGAATTTTTGAAGTTCTGGCTATTTATTTAAATAAATAAATCCTTATTTTCTACTTACGTGATGTGGTGCCATGCAATCCTTGTATGCTTTGGGGTTTACAAGCGACATTTTCTAGTTCGGCGTCGTGGTCCACGTATCTGCCCTGTCAGCACACAATTGATGCTCCATTCCTCTGTCCAGCTCCATCACGACCGTTTCATAAAAGCGTGATCCGACGACGCTCCGTTATTGTCCCCAAATCCTTTAGCCCAAGAATTTTCCACCTTCTATACCTAATATCTCGCTCGATTCTCAACCAAATCAAGTGAGGTTTGTTCCTATCGACTCGTCTTGATGAGACGCGCACATCCATACGGTTAATCAAACCCTAAATCAACTCTATGCTCATGGAGAATTAAATGAAGCTCGGTTTATGGTTTAAATTCAATACCTTGGTCCAATAGAGGAAGCCTCGATTGAATGCTTGTGGAAGCTTCGTGGGGGTCCAAAGACTTCTAGATGAAGCCTCAAGCCATGGTGAAATGCCTAGGTATGATTTCGAACAAGGCCGGTTTGGGGTGTTAAAAAAAGTCCACCTTAGGGTGCTCTGGTGATGGGGCTTCTATGGGGGATCTTCCTCTCTCACTGTGATGATGGTGTGGGTGCAATTAATTTAAATTTGGAGTTTTTAGTGATGTCTTGTTTCGGCCTAAGGATTGAGCTCCAAATTTGAGCGTGAGTAGTGGATTTGAACGGCTAAGGATGGTGAGATTGAACTCAAGAGGCCTTATGGAAACTCTGGAAGCAATTTGACAGAGTCTCCCCAAGGAAATTCAAGCTCTCTTTGTTTGTCCATGGAGTTTAAATAAAGGGGGAAGGAGAGGCCACAAGGGGAAACTGGTGGGTGCTTTAAGTTGCTTATGTGGATGCCAACAATGTGAAAAAATCCAATTGGGATGAGACAGCTTGGTTGGGTTTAATTTTGAGTTTTAGTCATGGGGGCGCTCTTGGGGGTGGCTTTTCCGGCAGCCTAGGTGGTCGGCCGGACAGGCTCAGATCACCACCCCACTGAGGATAGTTAGTGGTGAGTAAATGTGAAGTCAATTGGGTTTGTGCATTGGTAGAGGTGATTAATTTAAGTGGAAAGGGCTTTAGGTTAAGTTGGGTCAAGCTTGGGTTCAGCCTCATGGAAATGGCTTGGGTGACTCCCCATGGCTGACCAAGAACAGGTGGCTCAGCTGAAATGGTGTAGAGAGGTCTCCATCCAAAGGATTTGGGTTAATCATGGGTTTAAGTGTGTCATTAAAAGGGTTANTTGCTTATGTGGATGCCAACAATGTGAAAAAATCCAATTGGGATGAGACAGCTTGGTTGGGTTTAATTTTGATTTTTAGTCATGGGGGCGCTCTTGGGGGTGGCTTTTTCGGCAGCCTAGGTGGTCGGCCGTACAGGCTCAGGTCACCACCCCACTGAGGATAGTCAGTGGTGAGTAAATGTGAAGTCAATTGGGTTTGTGCATTGGCAGAGGTGATTAATTTAAGTGGAAAGGGCTTTAGGCTAAGTTGGGTCAAGCTTGGGTTTAGCCTCATGGAAATGGCTTGGGTGACTCCCCATGGCTGACCAAGAACAGGTGGCTCAGCTGAAATGGTGTAGAGATGTCTCCATCCAAAGGATTTGGGTTAATCATGGGTTTAAGTGTGTCATTAAAAGGGTTTAAAGAATCTTAAGTGGGCTTGAAAGTAGCTTGGTCTCTTGCCACTATTAGTATGGTGGTGTAGCATGACTCTTATGGCTTGCATATGGCTTGGAGGTGGCTACATGGCTTACCTTTAGCTTGGTTAACTTTCATGAAGAGGGATTTTTGAATTTTCAAAATATTTTGGTGTATTTTTGCATTATTCTTGATTTGGAATGCTTTTATTTAGAATTTAGTACTTTATGAATGATTTTAATCAAATGGATGATGAAGAGAAAGAGTTGTCATGTGGGCTTTGGATTTGGGCTTTTGAAATTAAATGTGGTGAGCTTGGGCTTTTGAATTTGAAATTGATTTTGGGCTAAAACTTTGGGATAATTGAACATTTAATTTGTTGTAGGGGGATGTCATGAAAGATTTGTAAAAATTTCAAGTGATTTTGAATTGAATTGGTGGGCTAATTTGATGGATTTAGGCATATGGTCAAAATTGGGGCTTTTTGATTTGGGTGNTTTAATTTGTTGTAGGGGGATGTCATGAAAGATTTGGAAAAATTTCAAGTGATTTTGAATTGAATTGGTGGGATAATTTGATGGATTTAGGCATATGGTCAAAATTGTGTCTTTTTGATTTGGGTAAAATTGGGCTTGCAATTGGGTCAAATGGAGCTTGAATTTTGTTTAGATTAGGATTGGGGATACTGAATATTTGTTTGAAATTGAAATTGGGCTAGATTGGGGTCAATTGAGCCAAGATTGGGGTTAATTTGGGGACATTTGGGCCTTTAAGGCAAGTTGGGGCTTTTGGTCAAATTGGATTAACTTGGTCAAATTAGGTAAAATTAATGATCAAAAATTGAAATTGGGAATATTTGGGATTATTTTGGAATTTTTGGTTCATGAGGGGCATTTTGGTAATTTTGGGCAATTTTGGAGGTATTTTGGTGAATTTATGTCAATTTAGGTAGTGGTGAGTGGTTTGAGATGATTTTTGGATAAATTTGAGCATTTTGGGTAGTTTTGGGATTTTTTGGCAAAAATGAGGGTTGTAANAGGATTGGGGATACTGAATATTTGTTTGAAATTGAAATTGGGCTAGATTGGGGTCAATTGAGCCAAGATTGGCGTTAATTTGGGGACATTTGGGCCTTTAAGGGCAAGTTGGGGCTTTTGGTCAAATTGGATTAATTTGGTCAAATTAGGTAAAATTAATGATCAAAAATTGAAATTGGGAATATTTGGGATTATTTTGGAATTTTTTGTTCATGAGGGGCATTTTGGTAATTTTGGGCAATTTTGGAGGTATTTTGGTGAATTTAGGTCAATTTAGGTAGTGGTGAGTGGTTTGAGATGATTTTTGGATAAATTTGAGTATTTTGGGTAGTTTTGGGATTTTTTGGCAAAAATGAGGGTTGTAAGGGTATTTTTGTAATTTGGTGGTTTTGGGACCAACCCAAAAGGAGCCATATGAGGATTCATTTTGGATGCTCAATATGTTGACTCTAACTCTCTTAGCCAAAGATCACGGGTATAGGTCCATCCATATGAGCTTTGCAGAAGAATTTAGGAGACTAAACTAATGAATTCTAGTGTATGGGGTATGTGAGAGAGTTTAGTGTGTGCAAGCCATTTCAACAATCACCAGATCACCCAGGGTTAGTCCTAAGGTTTGACCATGATATAGGAGACTCCCCTTGAGTTCACCCATACTGACCCCACCTACTAAGTGCTAGAGGTTAAGACTAATATGTGAAACTTCAAGTTGAGCAAAGAAGAGTTTAGAATTTTTAATGGTGAGGTTTCCAATTATAGTCCTCTAAGAATACTCAACAGGAAAGTCCTATGGCTAGACCTTAGGCTACTAAAGAGGAAAAAGCTAGACCTCAACCAAAAATGAGGTCAACAAATGAACCCCCAATAGTTGTGGTGTGTCGGGCAAGCACATTGCATATATTGGCGTTGATCGATGAGATCAACAAAACCAACACAGATTTTCCAAGTCAACAGACCTAGAACCAAGAGTAGATTTTAGTGAAAATTGTTTTCTGCTTTGGAATTGGCAAGTGAATATCCAATCGGAATAATAACGCAGAACTCCCGCTGGGGATTAAAGGGTGAATTTCAAATTATCAAGTTTCAAGTATATTGGAGGATTGGAGTTAGGATTCGGGTCTTGGCCTGATGGGAGTTGAAAAGAGGGTATCAACTTTGGAAAGAGAATCGGATGCCTTACTCCATTTAATGTGATCTTAAATCGATCTCAAGGAATGGGATGGAGATGCCTTGAATTAGTCAAACTGCTTATTCCCTCAACTCCAAAAGTTTGATATCTAGATCATTGTAAAACAATGCAGAATTGGATGTTTGATCCTGTTACTGCTTATATGAAGCAGTATAACAATGTATGCTATTATATTTTCACTTATAATTCCTTACTTTACAATAGTACCAAAAACTTATTCTTGAAGAAGATAGGAATTTAACTCTTTAATATATATATATATATATAGGGATACTACGCAAGTATACGTATCGTTATCAAGTAATATTGGACTTTTTTATTAAGCCTCGAATATCAATCCCACGGGGAAAATTAGCAATATGCACTTTCAAACAACANAGGGATACTACGCAAGTATACGTATCGTTATCAAGTAATATTGGACTTTTTTATTAAGCCTCGAATATCAATACCACGGGGAAAATTGGCAATATGCACTTTCAAACAACCAACTTCTATTTCAAAAAGATAATGAGTTAAACTATAAATAATTTGACAATAATTAAAATTCAAATCTTTTTTATATTTTTTTATATTTTAACAAAATAGTAACAACTTCTAAATAACTTGAGTTTATGTAAAAGAAAAACACTTGATATGAAAATATCTTTCTCCTTATCATGAATCAGTAATAAGTATAGGAATTCTGTTGTGGAAGTATGCAAATTGTGCTGTGTCAAATAGGAGCAATAATATTCCTTACCCTTACTAGAGTTGCTATAAAGAACATTGGCTAATTTAAAGTTTGAATAGTTCTGAAGATCGGCTAGGCAGAACCCTTACTAGAGATGCTATAAAGAACATTGACTAATTTAAAGTTTGAATAGTTCTGAAGACTGGCTAGGCAGGGAACATACCAACTATCACTCTAGAGTTCCCTCGATTCCCTCCACTTGGGGGCTAACATCTCGTATCATAACCTAAAACAATAAACCAAGTTGTGGGCTTTAACCTGTCACATTAAAGTCCTCTAACTCTACACCATTCAAAGTGTATTTCCATATTTATTTGCCNGTGGGCTTTAACCTGTCACATTAAAGTCCTCTAACTCTACACCATTCAAAGTGTATTTCCATATTTATTTGCATTAAATCATATGAATTACATTCTCATTCATACAACCTCATATGATTCTTTCTAGTTGTTGACTAAGACAATACCAGTCCAGTTCTTACATGTTCTCACAGCAAATTTTAACATCTAGATGGGCAAGNTAGTTGTTGACTAAGACAATACCAGTCCAGTTCTTACATGTTCTCACAGCAAATTTTAACATCTAGATGGGCCAGATCAAGAGGTAAACGAAGTGCATGAGAATGTAATACACAAGAAAAATAAAAAACTACATTTTATGAAGTGCATGAGAATGTAATACACAAGAAAAATAAAAAATTGCCAGATCATCACAACTTCTTCCAACATTAAAGATTAATACTCTCCATAACTTCCATCCAACACATTAATTACTTATCATTTTAAAGAGAAAGATAAAAAAAAACTACTTAGAATCCATGGAGAAAACAAAACCACACTTTAGTTTAAAAGTAGAAAGCATTTTCAAACCAACAAGAAGTTTCGATTAAAATCAAAAGTAGTTTAAAAACAAAGATAAAAATTTATCTCAAATCCTCCACCAAACTCTTGATGTTCCTTTGAGTCTCTTCTCTTTTACAACTCTCTATACTTTCAAAAGAAAACTAAAAAAAAAAAGAAAGAAGTAAATTTGTGGTGTCTGAATCTCTCCACAATCTTCTTAGGACTCANATTAAAATCAAAAGTAGTTTAAAAACAAAGATAAAAATTTATCTCAAATCCTCCACCAAACTCTTGATGTTCTTTTGAGTCTCTTCTCTTTTACAACTCTCTATACTTTCAAAAGAAAACTAAAAACAAAAAGAAAAAAGTAAATTTATGGTGTCTGAATCTCTCCACAATCTTCTTAGGACTCAGCACTCTCTCTCCCTCTTCAAGAACCCATCTCAAATGTCTCAACTTCCTTCTTTTATAAATTTCCCAAGAGGTGCCTTGGAAATTCTTCAAAATGTGTCCAAATTCGATGATTCTCCAAGGGATGCCTCCTTCCACAAGTCTTTTAATAATATTTTTGTTCCTAGTGTTCATAATCACCCTCTTTAGCCAATAGGTGCCCCAAATGTATCTTCAAAATTCGGCCAAATGAAGAAAACCGCCAAATAACTGCCTCTAGCACTTAAGCGCGGGGCANGCCCCAAATGTATCTTCAAAATTCGGCCAAATGAAGAAAACCGCCAAATAACTGCCTCTAGCACTTAAGCGCCGGGCCTCTGACACTTAGACGCGGCTTTCTCTATTTCACCGGCGCTTAGGCGCCAAAGCAGTTTTGCCCAAATTTCACAATTTTTTCTCTAAATTTGATCATTTTTCACTCCTTTTAGCATTTTTCAACTTTTTAGTTATACCTGAAAGAAAAACACACAAATACATTCCATTAAAGTGCAATATCTCAAAATAGGTATAAAAATGTGTCTAAAAACATTATATATTTTAGGTANGTGTTGGTTGAGGGTTATGGTAGAGGCTCTGTGGAAGGGTAATTTGATGGGGCTTTAGCCTCTTTCACTCTTCTGAAGGTGTAGGACCAATCANATTTTTAAAGTTTAATAGCTATTTTCTGAATTTTTTAAATACCCCTATTTATTTATTCAAACGCGCGCTGACTGGATTATCGAATCCGTCGAAAAGCCACGCGGCGCACTCCCATTTGACGCCGCCTTCTGAGTAAGCTGCCACGCATCGCGCTGTATCGTCTCAGATGGCCATCCGGCTTGATCTCTGCCGTCCATTTAATACACGTGCGGATGGACGGCATCCGTTCATCAGGCTTGATCTCTGCCGTCCATTCAATACACGCGCGGATGGACGACATCCGTTCATCATCCCTAACTTGATCTCCGCCGTCCATTCAATACACGCGCGGATGGACGGCATCCGTTCATCGTCCCCTAACCGAGAATCGTCCACACTAAAACCTTAAGATCTCTGCCTAGACTCAACCAAATCACTTCAGGTTTGATCTTATGGACTCATCTAAGTGAGACAAACATATCTATGCGGTTAATAAGCCANGAGAACAAAAATCAAATGATTTTGATTTTTATATTCTCCAAATTAAATATCTTAAGCAAATTGAAGTTTGCTGAAACTAATGAAGTTCTGATTTTTAAAAATTATAAAATTATTTCCTAAGACTACACTGGCCATAGGGAACTCACAANATTAAAGTGCAATATCTCAAAATAGGTATAAAAATGTGTCTAAAAACATTATATATTTTAGGTATATCAAAACCCCCCAAACTTAAAATGTTACTTGTCCTCAAGTGACACGTCAATCTTTAAAAACTAAATAAGTATGATATGTATATGAGTTTCTTTAGGTGTTATTAAAATTTAGATTTAGAAATATAGTAGTCCAATTTAGAAAAAAAATATTCAGTAAATGAGACCAACTTAAGGTTTAGAAATTTTTAATGTTAAGAAAGATGAAATATGAGCTCATATCTAATCAGAAATATTGTAGATTCTCCAAGTTTAGAATTTAGTCCATTTATTATCTCTACTTAAAAATTTTTATTAAGAATACTTTTACTTACTATATTATATCTTTAAGCTTAAGAGTTTCTCAAGTCTTATACTTTAAAAATATCAAATGTAGAACCAATTTTTGATTAGGCACTAATCCTCAATCTTCTCCTCCCTTACTATTTCTTTTCTTTTCTGTCCTTTCTCTTTTTCTTTTTCTTTTGCTATTTCTTTTTCTTTTTCTTCTTTTTTTTTAGACAATGATTACTATATCTGGGTAGGCCTTTAATGGTTTTGAATTCCNGCTTAAGAGTTTCTCAAGTCTTATACTTTAAAAATATCAAATGTAGAACCAATTTTTGATTAGGCACTAATCGTCAATCTTCTCCAACCTTACTATTTCTTTTCTTTTCTTTCCTTTCTCTTTTTCTTTTTCTTTTGCTATTTCTTTTTCTTTTTCTTCTTTTTTTTTTAGACAAGGATTACTATATCTGGGTAGGCCTTTAATGGTTTTGAATTCTACTTCTCCTTTCCTAAAGCAAAGTCTTGACATAAATATTTTACTATAAAATATAATAATAGTTTTGAAAATTATTTTTAATAAAAGAAATTTAAGTATTAAAAATAAAAGAAATTTAAGTATTAAAAATACNTAAAAATATAATAATAGTTTTGAAAATTATTTTTAATAAAAGAAATTTAAGTATTAAAAATAAAAGTCTAAAAATATAATTTTTCTTACTAAAGATAGTTACACTATATTTAACATTTTCTACACAAAATACTTTTAACTAAAAGTTTTTTTCATTACTCTGAATTTTAACTAAATTCTCTTACTCATTTCTATAATCAAATTTTACTTCCCTAATATAACTCCATATACATGATCATTTTTCTTTTCAAATCAAATTCATTTTTAGTACATTTGAGAATAAATAAAATGTAAGTTTTGAAAATATTTTTCATCCCCCCCCCCCCGNTCATTTCTATAATCAAATTTTACTTCCCTAATATAACTCCATATACATGATCATTTTTCTTTTCAAATCAAACTCATTTTTAGCTCATTTGAGAATAAATAAAATGTAAGTTTTGAAAATATTTTTCATTCCCCCCCCCCAAACTTAATTTTTTTATCAAGATTAAACAGTTTAGCAGCAGATATAAATAAGCAGGAATGAAAATGGAAATAACATGCTTATAGAAATTTTTATATCCAAATTATACAAGTATAAAACTAAAAAAACAGGACTAAAATAAATTTTTGATCAATTTTCTATTATTTTCATTTTAATTCAACATGTAGGGATTCAATAGACTTCTAAGCAATTGGTACAAACATAAAAACAAACTAACACATTAACTTTGATTTTCAATCTCAACATAAAGACAAACACACTAATAAGATAAAAGAAAATTACAGGGTAGTAGTTTTCTGAAATTAAATTTTAAAACTAAAGATAGCGAGATTTTCAAATTTTCAAAAGGCATAGAAATAAGTTCAACTCTAACTAACTAACACAGCAATCAACACACAGCAATAATTACTATCCTAGAATTTTAAAATAAATTACTAACAAATCACAACATCACAATAAAATTAAACAAAAAAAAAGTCTCACACAACACAAAGTCCAAAGCATTACCCAAACATACATGTATTAAAGACACATCACATCACATGTCTCAAGTCCAAAANCATTTTAATTCAACATGTAGGGATTCAATAGACTTCTAAGCAATTGGTACAAACATAAAAACAAACTAACACGTTAACTTTGATTTTCAATCTCAACATAAAGACAAACACACTAATAAGATAAAAGAAAATATAGGGTAGTAGTTTTCTGAAATTAAATTTTAAAACTAAAGATAGCGAGATTTTCAAATTTTCAAAAGGCATAGAAATAAGTTCAACTCTAACTAACTAACACAGCAATCAACACACAGCAATAATTACTATCCTAGAATTTTAAAATAAATTACTAACAAATCACAACTTCAAAATACAATTAAACAAAATAAAAGTCTCACACAACACAAAGTCCAAAGCAATACACAAACATACATGTATTAAAAACACATCACATCACATGTCTCAAGTCCAAACATAAAAATAAACAACACATCACAAGTCTTAAGTCCAAAGAACATAGTCTAACGCATATTACAAACATAAAAATAAATCAGTCCTCATCCTCATCATCTTCAGAATCACCGCCATTCCAGACATTTGTAGGCTCATAATCAGGGTATCTAGGATATGGAGAAAATTGCACTCCTGGGTTAGCCCAGTGAGGTTTTTCGGAGATTAATTAAATTTCTATTCATAATCACTTTTTCTTCTATTATACCCATCAATATGACCTGCAAAGCTTTCAAAATTTCTTATCTTATTGGCAATACAGTTGATATTGTCCATCATCCTGTGTAATAGTTGACTTTGAGTTTTTGTGGAATCACCTCTACAAGTAGATGGTCTTGAGGTAGATAGTCTAAATGTAGAAGCAACAAAGGTAGAAGTAGCAAATGTTGTCATTCCATAACTCCTTAAATATCCTCCTCTCTAGCCAAAAATAGAATGCTCAGAATACGACTTCACATTTACAATTGTAATTGGCTTCAAAGGCAACAGTGCTTCCTCCCAGCTATCATATCTCACTCCAGCTTGCTCACATAAATAAAAGATCAAGAAAGCAAATCTCAGACCTGCAGTAGTAGGGGCAGTGGCAGAACTGATGATAGTCTGATAAATCAAAGCTCCAATATTGATGAGCTTGCCTTCCTGAATGCAATAATTTAGCGTCGCCCTCTCTCTGGTACCTTCATTGAGATGATTTGTAAGTAATAGACGGGCAAAAATAAAATAGTGTCATGCCTTGGATGGTGCACTTAACTTTGACGTGGCAAAGTTGACTCTCCTCTCATTTGTGATTTTTTAGATCCCTCTACCAACAGTCAAATAGGAAATAATCTCATTTAGTTCTGTCTCAGTAGGACTATAGTTCACATAAAAACACAGATTAGCATGTGGTAAATGATAAAACATTTTTATTACCTCCGGTGAAAAAGGACCAATTTTCCTCGAACCATAACTTGATCTTCTTCAGCCTCGAGAAGGTTTCCATAGAAGTCCTTAACTACAAAAATAACAGCTACAGCAGAAAACAGCAGAATCGTTCTCATTGTCGGTGAACGATCAGATCTTCTATGGATCTACTTGCACTTTTGAAACATCACTCCTTGATACGTTTCCGTGATCCCAAAGCATCACTATACCTTTCTTGAGGTTTAGAACTCACAAATTTGGTCGAATCAAAATGGCCTTTTCCTTTGCTCCCCTTCATCCTCGGTGCCATTCTACAAATTTCATAAAATTCCACAATAACGTCAAAAATCAAGTCTAATCTACTAAACACGACTCCTAAAAGCATAAAATACACTTTCTATGCAATTTCCATAGATTTTTCTTCATTTTTCACCATGAATAGTGGTTTTCATGTTCTTCCAAATGTACTCAAAATACATGGTGAAAATCAAAAATTTTTATATAGAAGTTAAGCTCTTACCTCAACTAATCCAAATCTAGCAAATTTTTCTCAATTCCACCAAGAAATCTTCACAAAATAGCATGCCCTAGCCTCCAAAATCATGAACTCAAGAGGTTGAAGGTGACGGCGAGGGTAAAAATGACAATTTTTGCGGTTATTTTTTGCTTTTAACCGTTCGCAAACTGGTTTTCGTGAACTGGCACTTAAATGCAGGTAAGTGTCGCTTAGGCACCTACCTCTCGGGTTACACTGCACTTAAGCTCGAGAATGTGGGCGTNCTCAAGAGGTTGAAGGTGACGGCGAGGGTAAAAATGACAATTTTTGCGGTTATTTTTTGCTTTTAACCGTTCACAAACTGGTTTTCGTGAACTGGCGCTTAAGTGCAGGTAAGTGGCGCTTAGGCACCTGCCTCTCGGGTTACATTGCACTTAAGCTCGAGAATGTGGGCGTCAGTGCACTATTTTTGATATTTTCAAACTTAAGTAAAAAGCACTATTAGCCTAAGTAAACCACCCATAATTGGTCTCATAACCCTTAAATGACTATTTTCCTCTCCTATAACTCTCCTCTCTCTCTAAATTCTCCCATATAACTCAATTCAATTCAATACAAAAATAACACTAATTTTCACATAAACAAACATATACATTCATTCACAAACAAGTACAAGTACATGTAACATTTAATTCTCACTCCAAATAGTCTCAGATGAGAAGATTTCCTAAATACAAACACTAACAAACTTAAACAATTAAACACATAAAAGCCATTAACACTAAAAACAAACACTAAAACGTAAACACAACGACTCCTAACAAACAAACTCTAACACAGAACTTAATTTCATTCTTCATTTATTGGGATAAACTCTAATCTTTCATTAGTCTCTCCTTGGGCAATCAGAATATAAAGTTGATAAAACGGACGGTGGTGACAAGCTCTGATACTATCTTCTTCAATCCATTTATGTTTAAGATACATCTCCTTATCTGCTTCCTCTCTGTAACTAGTATGGCTAAATTGCATTTTTAATTGTCATCTAATATGCTCTAAATGTGCATGAATCTTAATTACCTTTGTTTCTAGTAAAGCCATGATAGCCTCAATTTTGTTAATCTTTTCTAATATTCCTTCAATACTAATGGCTAAGAAACCGTTATACATCTCTTGTGCACTCTGACTAATGAATTTCTTCCTCATGGTCTCTTTCTTCTTCTACAAATCCATCTCCCATGAAGACATCTTACCAAATTTTTTCTCTCTTGTAGACTTTAGGGCTGAAAATGATCTGGGGTGAAATTCCTTCACAAAACTCTTCTATTTATAGGTCTGAATCCCTCTAGTAACTCCTGGACACGTCTTAAAACTTCCTTGGCACTTTTAGTCAACCACTTGGAGATTAAACCTTCTAGAATCCGAATTTCACAGATGGTTTTTAACTCCCGAGCTTAAGCACCAAATAATGGCACTTAAGTNTAGTAAAGCCATGATAGCCTCAATTTTGTTAATCTTTTCTAATATTCCTTCAATACTAATGGCTAAGAAACCATTATACATCTCTTGTGCACTCTGACTAATGAATTTCTTCCTCATGGTCTCTTTCTTCTTCTACAAATCCATCTCCCATGAAGACATCTTACCAAATTTTTTCTCTCTTGTAGACTTTAGGGCTGAAAATGATCTGGGGTGAAATTCCTTCACAAAACTCTTCTATTTATAGGTCTGAATCCCTCTAGTAACTCCTGGAAACGTCTTAAAACTTCCTTGGCACTTTTAGTCAACCACTTGGAGATTAAACCTTCTAGAATCTGAATTTCACAGATGGTTTTTAACTCCCGAGCTTAAGCACCAAATAATGGCACTTAAGCGCCAGTACTTAATTTTGCACCAGTTAACTTAAAGTCCAAATTCTCATTTTAGAATGTCTAGATCACTAAATAATGTCTTAAAATCATTACTAACAAAAAATAGTCTCAAAAACACTACCCCAAATTTTTTTAATCACACACAAACAACATTCAAAGCAAAAACACACTGATAACTATAGGTTGCCTCCCACAAAGCGCTTGGTTTTACGTCTTCAGCCCGACATAACTAGTGTTTATTCTGGTTGACCCAACATCATTTGATCATTAAATTAATGTTGATCCCCTACTAAATAAGGTTTCAGTCTATGAACATTCACTTTAAACACTTTATCAGTTTTAGGATCTTTAATATCCACATCTCCATAAGGATAAACTTTCATCAAAATAAATGGGCCCATCCACCTGGACTTAACTTTGCCTAGAAATAATCTTAACCTTGCATTATATAGCAAAACATGTTGCCCTGGCTAAAAATTTTTAGTAAGAATCCTTTGATCATGCCTCATCTTAATCTTTTCTTTATAAATCTTAGCACTCTCGTAAGACTCATTCCTTATCTCTTCAACCTAATNTCAAAAACACTACCCCAAATTTTTTTAATCACACACAAACAACATTCAAAGCAAAAACACACTGATAACTATGGGTTGCCTCCCACAAAGAGCTTGGTTTTACGTCTTCAGCCCGACATAACCAGTGTTTTTTCTGGTTGACCCAACATCAATTATTCATTAAATTAATGTTGATCCCCTACTAAATAAGGTTTCAATCTATGAACATTCACTTTAAACACTTTATCAGTCTTAGGATCTTTAATATCCATATCTCCATAAGGATAAACTTTCATCAAAATAAATGGGCCCATCCACCTGGACTTAACTTTGCCTAGAAATAATCTTAACCTTGCATTATATAGCAAAACATGTTGCCCTGGCTAAAAATTTTTAGTAAGAATCCTTTGATCATGCCTCATCTTAATATGTTCTTTATAAATCTTAGCACTCTCGTAAGACTCATTCCTTATCTCTTCAACCTAACTTAATTGCAATAATATTTTCTCACCAGCATCTTTCAAATTATAATTGAACTCTTTAATCAACCAATATGCTTTATGCACAAGTTCAACTGGTAAGTGACAAGCTTTCCTAAATATTATCCTATATGGGGGCATTCCTATAGGAGTTCTGTATGCAGTCCTATAAGCCCACAAAGCATAGTCAAGTTTGATTGACCAAACCATTTTTGTTAGATTTATAGATTTTTCCATAGTTTTTTTAATTTCTTGATTAGATAATTTAGCCAAATCACTTATCTGAGGATGATAAGCAGTAGCAATTCTATGATTTCTATGATATTTCTCTAATAATTTATCCTTTATGGCATTTCTGAAATGACTTCCCTCATCAGTTATGATAACTCTTAGCATCCCAAATCTACAAAATATGTTCATTTTCAAAAACTTTGTAGCACTTTGAGCATCATATCGTAATAAAGCAAAAACTTCTATACATTTGGATATATAGTCCAATGTNTAGGAGTTCTGTATGCAGTCCTATAAGCCCACAAAGCATAGTCAAGTTTGATTGACCAATCCATTTTTGTTAAATTTACAGATTTTTCCATAGTTTTTTTAATTTCTTGATTAGATAATTTAGTCAAACCACTTATCTGAGGATGATAAGCAGTAGCAATTCTATGATTTCTATGATATTTCTCTAATAATTTCTCCTTTATGGCATTTCTGAAATGACTTCCCTCATCAGTTATGATAACTCTCAGAATCCCAAATCTACAAAATATGTTCATTTTCAAAAACTTTGTAGCACTTTGAGCATCACATCGTAATAAAGCAAAAGCTTCTATCCATTTGGATATATAGTCCACTGCTAATAATATATATAAATTTCTGAAAGATGGTATGCCCATGAATTAATCCAAACATCAAATATTTCAACTTCTAGCATATAATTGAGGGGCATCTTATTTCTTCTAGAAATATTGCCTACACGTTGACATTTATCACAAGTTTTAATATAAGCATTAATATCTCTAAAGATAGTAGGCCAATAAAATCCAGAATATAAAATTTTGTATATTGTCTTATCAACACAAAAGTGTCCCCCAAAATCAGAATTATGACATTTTTGGATAAGTTCATAAGTCTCTTCTAAAGGTACACATCTTTTAATAATCAGATCATTTCCTTATTTATATAAAACTGGGTCATCCCAAGAATAAGTCTTAGCTTCAGAAATGAATTTTCTCTTCTGTTGGTATGTCATTCCATAAGGTATAATATCTCTTACGAGAAATTTCACAATTTCAGCAAACCACGGAACACGCCACTCATTAATTTGAATAGTTTTTTATCCAAAAAATGCTCATTAATTTCTTTTTCAAAATAGAGTGGTTTTTCTAACTCAAGCCTGGAAAAATGATCAGCAATTTGATTTTCAATTCCGTTCTGATCTACTATTGTAGAATCAAATTCTTGCAAAAGAAGAATCCAACTTATAAGTCTTGGTTTAGCATCCTTTTTTTATTAGATACTTCNTGAATTTTCTCTTCTGTTGGTATGTCATTCCATAAGGTATAATATCTCTTACGAGAAATTTCACAATTTCAGAGAACCACAGAACACGCCACTCATTAATTTGAACAATTTTTTATCTAAAAAATGCTCATTAATTTCTTTTTCAAAATAGAGTGGTTTTTCTAACTCAAGCCTGGAAAAATGATCAGCAATTTGATTTTCAATTCCGTTCTGATCTACTATTGTAGAATCAAATTCTTGCAAAAGAAGAATCCAACTTATAAGTCTTGGTTTAGCATCCTTTTTTTATTAGATACTTAATAGTAGAATGATTTGTATGCACTATACAATGAGTTCCAATTAAATATGATCTAAATTTATCAAAGGCATATATTATTGCTAATAACTCTTTTTTAGTTATTATATAATTAGTTTTGGTTTCATTAAGAGTTTTACTAGCATGGTAAATTACTTTGAAAATTTTTTCATATCTTTGTCCTAAAACAGCTCCAATAGCATAATCACTAGCATCACACATAATTTGAAAAGTTTTTCCCCAATCTTGTGAAACTATAATTGGTGCAGTGACTAATTTTTATTTTAATAACTCAAAAACTTTTAGGCACTCTTCATAAAATTTGAAAATTGCATCTTTCTCCAGTAAAGGGCATAAAGGATTAACAATTTTTTAAAAGTCTTTCATATATTGCCTCNTTTTATTTTAATAACTCAAAAACTTTTAGGCACTCTTCATAAAATTTGAAAATTGCATCTTTCTCCAGTAAATGGCATAAAGGATTAACAATTTTTTAAAAGTCTTTCATATATTGCCTGTAGAATCCAGCATGTCCTAAAAAACTCCTAATTTCCCTTACATTGGTTAGATAAGATAAATTAGCGATCACTAGAATTTTAGAAGGATCTACATCCATACCATTTTCTGATATTTGATGTCCTAATACAATTCTACCTGTTACCATAAATTGGCATTTTTCTCAATTAAGAACTAAATTTATTTCTTCACAGTGCTTAAGAACTTTTGATGAAAGTTCTAGACATGAGTCAAATAAAGTTCCAAACACTGAAAAATCATCCATAAAAACTTAAATTCCTTCTTCAATTAAATCACAAAAAATTGTCATCATACATCTTTCAAATGTACCAGGGGCATTACATAAACCAAAGGGCATTCTTCTAAAAGCAAATGTATCATAAGGACTGGTAAAATTTGTTTTCTCTTAATCCTCAGAAGTTATTTAAATTTCATGATAATCATTATATCCATCCAAAAAATAAAAATATTTATTCACAGCTAGTCTATCCAACATTTCATCTAGAAAGGGTAATGCAAAGTGATCTTTCCTGGTGACAAGATTTAATTTTCTATAATCAATGCATATTCACCACCCTGTGACTTGTCTAGTTGTTATTAATTCATTATGTTCATTCACAGTCACAGTTACTCCTCTTTTCTTAGGAACACAGTGAATTAGACTAACTCATGCACTATCCAAAATAGGGTAGATAATTTCAGCATCTAACCACTTCAAAATTTCTTTCTTTACAACTTCTTTCATAACAAGATTCAATTTCCTTTGAGGATCAGCCCTGGATTTGTAGTTCTCTTCCATATGAATTCTATGCATACAAATTGAAGGACTGATTCCCTTAATATCAACAATTGTCCATCCCAAGGCTTTCTTCAAATTTTTCAGAATTTTCCTCAACCTTTCTTCTTCTTCCAACGTTAATTTTGAAAAAATTATAACTGGTAAAGTTGAGAAATCTCTTAAAAAGACATATTTGAAATGATCAGAAAGTAACTTCAAAGACAAATTCAGGATTTTTTTCAATTAATGGACAAAATGTTTTATCTTTTCCTATCGTGTCACAAATTTAAAAACTTTCTCAAACATAGTTTGAATTTTCCTTAAAAAGATCTTCACATTGATCTAATTCCTTTTCTTGCTCATGTTCCAAATCTTTTACTTCAGATTTTTCTTCATAATTAGTTTTGAAATGACATTCACTCAGATATCTTATAACATCCATTCTATAGTATTCATTATCTTTATGTTTTATAAGATATTTTATTGATCTTGAAATGTTAAAAGTAACAGTTTGATCATTGAATACCTTTTGCAGGGTATTTTATTGATCTTGAAATGTTAAAAGTAATAGTTTGATCATTGATGTATCATCTTTACCTTTTGCAGGATATTTCATTGATCTTGAAATATTAAAAGTAACAGTTTGATCATTGACGAATTCCCCTTTCTGCACATCTATCATTGCTCTTCCTGTGGCTAGGAAAGGCCTCCCGTATCTCTTTATCTTCCTCAATATCTAGCACAATGAAATCAATAGGAAAGATAAATTGATCCTCTTTCACTAGGACATCTTCTATAACACCTTTAGGGCACGTTATTGAACGATCTACTAACTGCAAAGTTACAATAATAGGGGTTATTTCTCCTAATCCCAATCTTTTAAAGATTGATAATGGCATAAGTTTAATGATTGCACCTAAATCACATAAAGCTTTCCCATAAAATATGTCTCCTATCGCACAGGAATTGTAAAGCTACCAGGATCTTTAAGCTTTTCAGGAAACTTTTTCTGAATTATAGCACTGCACTTCTCATTATCTTCAAACTTCCTTTTCCTGTTAAAATATCCTTCATAAACTTTACATAGCTTGGAATTTGTTCTAAGGCTTCACCAAATGGAAAATTAATTGTAAGCTTCTTAAAAAATTCCATAAATATTGAAAATCGCTTATCCAACTTCTGTTGACAAAGTCTCTGATGAAATGGAGGTGGTGGTTTTTCCAAATCAATTTTTAGCAGAGAAATAGGTCTTTTAAAATCTTTTGGAGTGTCTTCTCTTTATTCTTCAATTTCTTCTCTCTCTACTTCAGTTTCTTTTTGAACCCTACCTTCCAACTCTCTTCCGCTTCTAAGTTGAACAGCATTTACTTGCTCTTTATTCTGGTCTTTCAAATTTATTTCAGTATTACTAGGAAGTGTTTCTTGGGATTTATTACTTAATGAATTTGCAATTTGTCCAAGTTGGCTAATTGTAGCTCCTTGACTTTGTAATTGATTTCTCATTTGTAACACCACTTCTTCTATAGAAAACATCTTCTCCTTAACTTGTGGATTACTATTAAAACTNTTCTCTTGATTCTTCAATTTCTTCTCTCTCTACTTCAGTTTCTTTTTGAACCCTACCTTCCAACTCCCTTCCGCTTCTAAGTTGAACAGCCTTTACTTGCTCTTTATTCTGGTCTTTCAAATTTATTTCAATATTACTAGGAAGTGTTTCTTGGGATTTATTACTTATTGAATTTGCAATTTGTCCAAGTTGGTTCTCAATATTTCTAATTGTAGCTCCTTGACTTTCTAATTGATTTCCCATTTGTAACACCATTTCTTCTATAGACAACATCTTCTCCTTAACTTGTGGATTACTATTAAAACATGAAGGATAAGTAGATCTATAAGTTTCTCAATGGGTTTCCTTGTTTGTTCCCCCATTGCTGATTATTACCACCAGTAGTATTATTCCAATTGAAGTTGGGATGGTTCTTCCAACCTTGGTTATAATAATTTGAATATGGGTGCTTGTTATTTATGGCATTAAAAATTTCTAATGATGCTTGAGAATCTACCATTTAGCCTAATGAATTCTCTTCAATCATAGAGAGTGGTTGAGAAAAATTCATTCCAAATTGATCTAACTTCCTTGAAATTGCAGCAACTTGATTTGCTAACATAGTAAATGCATCAGATTTATGAATATTGCCTACTTTCTTTGGATTCACCCTCTCATAAGGCCATTAAAATATATTGGTAGTCATTTCTTCAATTAAAGCATAAGCATCATGAAATGGTTTTAACATTAATGAACCACCAGCAACGACATCGATAATAGATCTAAGAGATCCAGCTAATTTTTTTATAAAAAGCTTGAATTATTAACCACTCTGGTATTGCATGATGTGGGCACTTTCTTAAGACTTCTTTAAATTTTTCCCATGCTTCATAAATAGATTCCCCTTCAAACTAATTAAAAGTTGTAATATCATCTCTAAGCTTTGTAGTTTTATATGATGAAAAATATTTAGCAAAGAATTTTTACGCTACATCACCCCAAGTTCTAATAGATCCAGATGCTAATGAATGCAACCACATCTTAGCTTTTTCCCTCAGTGAGAAAAGAAATAACCTAAGTCTTATGACATCATCTAATATACCATCATATTTAAATGTAGCACGCAATTATAGAAAATTGGTAAGATGTAAATTTAGATCTTCAATTGGTGATCCTCCAAACTGATTATTTAATACCATTTGGATAATAGCAGGTTTAAGTTCAAATGAATTAGCCACTACTATAGGTTTTTGATTATTACAATGAAGTTCATCTACCGTAGGATTGGCATAATCTCTTAATGGTCTAAATTCTTGATGAATTTCATCATTTTGATCATTTTGGTTTGTGATTCTGTAATTTTTTAGATTTTTCAAAATTTTTAAATTGTTTGGTTTTTCTGATTTTCTTAACAGTTCTTTCTAATTTAGAATCGTAGGGCATTATTCTTTCAAAACTTGAATTACGCATACACTAAAATAAAATAAAATGAAATACAATAAAACACACAATAATAAAATATTGTAATAAGATATTCTTACAATAACTCCTAAAGTTTAAATAAGACTTTCTAAAATAGAAATTTTCTTTCAATTAATTTTTGAAATCTTCCCTGGCAGCGGCATCAAAAATTTGATCCCGTTTCTGCTTATATGCAATAGTATAATAATGTATGCTA